>JAEIFO010000150.1:0-44576 GCA_018903695.1 Zaprionus gabonicus | reverse complement strand
AAACAGTCAAGATACAGGCTAGACACAGGCTAGATACAGGCTAGACACAGGCTAGACACAGGCTAGACACAAGCTAGACACAGGCTAGACACAGGCTAGACACAGGCTAGACACAGGCTAGACACAGGCTAGACACAGGCTACATACAGGCTAGATACAGGCTAGACACAGGCTAGACACAGGCTAGCCACAGGCTAGAAACAAACTAGATACAGGCTAGACACAGGCTAGAAACTGGCTTGGCACAGACTAGACACTGGCTAAGCACAGGCTAGACACAGGCTAGAAACTGGCTAGGCACAGGCTAGACAGAGGCTATACACTGGCTAGACACTGGCTAGGCACAGGCTAGAAAGAGGCTAGACACAGGCTAGACACAGGCTAGACACAGGCTAGACACAGGCTAGACACAGGCTAGACACAGGCTAGGCACAGGCTAGACACAGGCGAGACACAGGCTAGACACAGGCTAGACACAGGCTAGACACAGGCTAGACACAGGCTAGACACAGGCTAGACACAGGCTAGACACAGGCTAGACACAGGCAAGACACAGGCTAGACACAGGCTAGACACAGGCTAGACACTGGCTAGAAACTGGCTAGGCACAGGCTAGACACAGGCTAGACACCGGCTGGGCACAGGCTAGACACTGGCTAGGCACAGGCTAGACACAGACTAGACACAGGCTAGACACAGGCTAGACACAGGCTAGACAAAGGCTAGACACAGGCTAGACAAAGGCTAGACACAGGCTAGAAACTGGCTAGGCACAGGCTAGACACAGGCTAGACACAGGCTAGACACTGGCTGGGCACAGGCTAGACACTGGCTAGGCACAGGCTAGACACAGGCTAGACACAGGATAGACACAGGCTAGACACAGGCTAGACACAGGCTAGACACAGGCTAGACACAGGCTAGACACAGGCTAGACACAAGCTAGACACAGGCTAGACACAAGCTAGACACAGGCTAGACACAGGCTAGACACAGGCTTGAAACAGGCTAGACACAGGCTAGACACGGGCTTGGTACGGACTAGACACTGGCGAAGCACAGGCTAGACACAGGCGAGAAACTGGCTAGGCACAGGCTAGACACAGGCTAGACACTGGCTGGGCACAGGCTAGGCAGAGGCTAGGCACTGGCTACGTACAGGCTAGGCAGAGGCTAGGCACATGCTAGACACAGGCTAGACACAGGCTAGGCACAGGTTAGACACAGGCTAGACACAGGCTAGACACAGGCCAGACACAGGCTAGAAACTTGCTAGGCACAGGCTAGACACTTGCTGGGCACTGGCTAGACACTGGCTAGGCACAGGCTAGACACAGGCTAGACACAGGCTAGACACAGCCTAGACACAGGCTAGACACAGGCTAGACACAGGCTAGACACAGGCTAGAAACAGGCTAGACACAGGCTAGACACAGGCTAGACACCGGCTAGACACCGGCTAGACACCGGCTAGACACAGACTAGACACAGGCTAGACAGAGGCTATACACTGGCTAGGCACAGGCTAGACACAGGCTATGCACAGGCTAGACAAAGGCTAGACACTGGCTAGGCAAAGGCTAGGCACTGGCTAGACACTGGCTAGGCACACGCTATGCACATGCCTGTCTCAGGCAAGGCACAGGCTAGAAACAAGCTAGACACTGGCTAAGCACAGGCTATGCACATGCCAGTCACAGGCAAGGCACAGGCTAGACACAGGCTTGACACAGGCTAGGCACAGGCTATGCACATGCCAGTCACAGGCAAGGCACAGGCTGGACACAGGCTACTCACAGGCTAGGCACAGGCTAGACACAGGCTAGACACAGGCTAGACACAGGCTAGACAAATTCTAGACACAGGCTAGACACAGGCAAGACACATGCTGGGCACAGGCTAGGCAGAGGCTAGGCACTGGCTACGTAAAGGCTAGGTAGAGGCTAGGCACATGCTAGACGCAGGCTAGACACAGGCTAGACACAGGCTAGACACAGGCTAGACACAGGCTAGACACAGGCTAGACACAGGCTAGACACAGGCCAGACACAGGCTAGAAACTTGCTAGGCACTGGCTGGGCACAGGCTAGGCAGAGGCTAGGCACTGGCTAAATACAGGCTAGGTGGAGGCTAGGCACATGCTAGACACAGGCTAGACACAGGCTAGACACAGGCTAGACACAGGCTAGACACAGGCAAGACACAGGCCAGACACAGGCTAGAAACTTGCTAGGCACAGGCTAGACACAGGCTAGACACTGGCTACACACAGGCTAGACACAGGCTAGACACATTCTAGACACAGGCTAGACACAGGCTAGACACATTCTAGACACAGGCTAGACACAGGCAAGACACAGGCTAGACACAGGCTAGACACAGGCTAGACACAGGCTAGACACAGGCTAGACACAGGCTAGACACAGGCTAGACACAGGCTAGACACAGGCTAGACACAGGCTAGACACAAGCTAGACACAGGCTAGACACAGGCTAGAAACAGGCTAGATACAGGCTAGACACAGGCTAGATACAGGCTAGACACAGGCTAGACACAGGCTAGACACAGGCTAGACACAGGCTAGACACATTCTAGACACAGGGTAGACACAGGCAAGACACAGGCTAGACACAGGCTACATACAGGCTAGACACAGGCTAGACACAGGCTAGACACAGGCTAGTAACAGGCTAGATACAGGCTAGACACAGGCCAGACACTGGCTTGGCACAAACTAGACACTGGCTAAGCACAGGCTAGACACAGGCTAGAAACTGGCTAGGCACAGGCTAGACAGGGGCTATACACTGGCTAGACACTGGCTAGGCACAGGCTAGAAACAGGCTAGATACAGGCTAGACACTGGCTTGGCACAGACTAGACACTGGCTAAGCACAGGCTAGACACAGGCTAGAAACTGGCTAGGCACAGGTTAGACAGTGGCTATACACTGGCTAGACACTGGCTAGGCACAGGCTAGAAACAGGCTAGACACAGGCTAGACACAGGCTAGACACATTCTAGACACAGGCTAGACACAGGCAAGACACAGGCTAGACACAGGCTACATACAGGCTAGACACAGGCTAGCCACAGGCTAGAAACAGGCTAGATACAGGCTAGACACAGGCTAGACACTGGCTTGGCACAGACTAGACACTGGCTAAGCACAGGCTAGACACAGGCTAGAAACTGGCTAGGCACAGGCTAGACAGAGGCTATACACTGGCTAGACACTGGCTAGGCACAGGCTAGACACAGGCGAGACACAGGCTAGACACAGGCTAGACACAGGCTAGACACAGGCTAGACACAGGCAAGACACAGGCTAGACACAGGCTAGACACAGGCTAGACACTGGCTAGAAACTGGCTAGGCACAGGCTAGACACAGGCTAGACACAGGCTAGACACTGGCTGGGCACAGGCTAGACACTGGCTAGGCACAGGCTAGACACAGACTAGACACAGGCTAGACACTGGCTAGACACAGGCTAGACACAGGCTAGACAGAGGCTAGACACAGGCTAGACAAAGGCTAGACACAGGCTAGAAACTGGCTAGGCACAGGCTAGACACAGGCTAGACACATTCTAGACACAGGCTAGACACATTCTAGACACAGGCTAGACACAGGCAAGACACAGGCTAGACACAGGCTAGACACAGGCTAGACACAGGCTAGACACAGGCTAGACACAGGCTAGACACAGGCTAGGCACAGGCTAGACACAGGCTAGACACAGGCTAGACACAGGCTAGACACAGGCTAGACACATGCTAGACACAGGCTAGACACAGGCTAGACACAGGCTAGACACAGGCTAGACACAGGCTAGACACAGGCCAGACACAGGCTAGAAACTTGCTAGGCACAGGCTAGACACAGGCTAGACACTGGCTAGACACAGGCTAGACACAGGCTAGACACATTCTAGACACAGGCTAGACACATTCTAGACACAGGCTAGACACAGGCAAGACACAGGCTAGACACAGGCTAGACACAGGCTAGACACAGGCTAGACACAGGCTAGACACAGGCTAGACACAGGCTAGACACAAGCTAGACACAGGCTAGACACAGGCTAGAAACAGGCTAGATACAGGCTAGACACAGGCTAGATACAGGCTAGACACAGGCTAGACACATTCTAGACACAGGCTAGACACAGGCAAGACACAGGCTAGACACAGGCTACATACAGGCTAGATACAGGCTAGACACAGGCTAGACACAGGCTAGCCACAGGCTAGAAACAGGCTAGATACAGGCTAGACACAGGCTAGAAACTGGCTTGGCACAGACTAGACACTGGCTAAGCACAGGCTAGACACAGGCTAGAAACTGGCTAGGCACAGGCTAGACAGAGGCTATACACTGGCTAGACACTGGCTAGGGACAGGCTAGAAACAGGCTAGACACAGGCTAGACACAGGCTAGACACAGGCTAGACACAGGCTAGACACAGGCTAGACACAGGCTAGGCACAGGCTAGACACAGGCGAGACACAGGCTAGACACAGGCTAGACACAGGCTAGACACAGGCTAGACACAGGCTAGACACAGGCTAGACACAGGCAAGACACAGGCTAGACACAGGCTAGACACAGGCTAGACACAGGCTAGACACAGGCAAGACACAGGCTAGACACAGGCTAGACACAGGCTAGACACAGGCTAGAAACTGGCTAGGCACAGGCTAGACACAGGCTAGACACTGGCTGGGCACAGGCTAGACACAGGCTAGACACTGGCTGGGCACAGGCTAGACACTGGCTAGGCACAGGCTAGACACAGGCTAGAAACTGGCTAAGCACAGGCTAGACACAGGCTAGACACTGGCTGGGCACAGGCTAGACACTGGCTAGGCACAGGCTAGACACAGGCTAGACACAGGCTAGACACAGGCTAGACACAGGCTAGACACAGGCTAGACACAAGCTAGACACAGGCTAGACACAAGCTAGACACAGGCTAGACACAGGCTTGAAACAGGCTAGACACAGGCTAGACACGGGCTTGGTACGGACTAGACACTGGCTAAGCACAGGCTAGACACAGGCTAGAAACTGGCTAGGCACAGGCTAGACACAGGCTAGACACTGGCTGGGCACAGGCTAGGCAGAGGCTAGGCACTGGCTACGTACAGGTTAGGCAGAGGCTAGGCACATGCTAGACACAGGCTAGACACAGGCTAGGCACAGGCTAGACACAGGCTAGACACAGGCTAGACACAGGCCAGACACAGGCTAGAAACTTGCTAGGCACAGGCTAGACACTGGCTGGCAACTGGCTAGACACTGGCTAGGCACAGGCTAGACACAGGCTAGACACAGGCTAGACACAGGCTAGACACATTCTAGACACAGGCTAGACACATTCTAGACACAGGCTAGACACAGGCAAGACACAGGCTAGACACAGGCTAGACACAGGCTAGACACAGGCTAGACACAGGCTAGACACAGGCTAGACACAGGCTAGACACAGGCTAGACACAGGCTAGGCACAGGCTAGACACAGGCTAGACACAGGCTAGACACAGGCTAGACACAGGCTAGACACAGGCTAGACACATGCTAGACACAGGCTAGACACAGGCTAGACACAGGCTAGACACAGGCTAGACACAGGCTAGACACAGGCTAGACACAGGCTAGACACAGGCCAGACACAGGCTAGAAACTTGCTAGGCACAGGCTAGACACAGGCTAGACACTGGCTAGACACAGGCTAGACACAGGCTAGACACATTCTAGACACAGGCTAGACACATTCTAGACACAGGCTAGACACAGGCAAGACACAGGCTAGACACAGGCTAGACACAGGCTAGACACAGGCTAGACACAGGCTAGACACAGGCTAGACACAGGCTAGACACAAGCTAGACACAGGCTAGACACAGGCTAGAAACAGGCTAGATACAGGCTAGACACAGGCCAGATACAGGCTAGACACAGGCTAGACACATTCTAGACACAGGCTAGACACAGGCAAGACACAGGCTAGACACAGGCTACATACAGGCGAGATACAGGCTAGACACAGGCTAGACACAGGCTAGCCACAGGCTAGAAACAGGCTAGATACAGGCTAGACACAGGCTAGAAACTGGCTTGGCACAGACTAGACACTGGCTAAGCACAGGCTAGACACAGGCTAGAAACTGGCTAGGCACAGGCTAGACAGAGGCTATACACTGGCTAGACACTGGCTAGGGACAGGCTAGAAACAGGCTAGACACAGGCTAGACACAGGCTAGACACAGGCTAGACACAGGCTAGACACAGGCTAGGCACAGGCTAGACACAGGCGAGACACAGGCTAAACACAGGCTAGACACAGGCTAGACACAGGCTAGGCACAGGCTAGACACAGGCTAGACACAGGCTAGACACAGGCAAGACACAGGCTAGACACAGGCTAGACACAGGCTAGACACAGGCTAGAAACTGGCTAGGCACAGGCTAGACACAGGCTAGACACTGGCTGGGCACAGGCTAGACACTGGCTAGGCACAGGCTAGACACAGACTAGACACAGGCTAGACACAGGCTAGACACAGGCTAGAAACAGGCTAGACAGAGGCTAGACACAGGCTAGACAAAGGCTAGACACAGGCTAGACAAAGGCTAGACACAGGCTAGAAACTGGCTAAGCACAGGCTAGACACAGGCTAGACACAGGCTAGACACAGGCTAGACACTGGCTGGGCACAGGCTAGACACTGGCTAGGCACAGGCTAGACACAGGCTAGACACAGGCTAGACACAGGCTAGACACAGGCTAGACACAGGCTAGACACAGGCTAGACACAGGCTAGACACAAGCTAGACACAGGCTAGACACAGGCTAGACACAGGCTTGAAACAGGCTAGACACAGGCTAGACACGGGCTTGGTACGGACTAGACACTGGCTAAGCACAGGCTAGACACAGGCTAGAAACTGGCTAGGCACAGGCTAGACACAGGCTAGACACTGGCTGGGCACAGGCTAGGCAGAGGCTAGGCACTGGCTACGTACAGGCTAGGCAGAGGCTAGGCACATGCTAGACACTGGCTAGACACAGGCTAGGCACAGGCTAGACACAGGCTAGACACAGGCTAGACACAGGCCAGACACAGGCTAGAAACTTGCTAGGCACAGGCTAGACACTGGCTGGGCACTGGCTAGACACTGGCTAGGCACAGGCTAGACACAGGCTAGACACAGGCTAGACACAGGCTAGACACAGGCTAGACACAGGCTAGACACAGGCTAGACACAGGCTAGACACAGGCTAGACACAGGCTAGACACAGGCTAGACACAGGCTAGACACAGGCTGGACAGAGGCTAGACACAGGCTAGACACAGGCTAGACACAGGCTAGACACGGGCTTGGTACGGACTAGACACTGGCTAGACACTGGCTAGGCACAGGCTAGAAACAGGCTAGACACAGGCTAGACACAGGCTAGACACATTCTAGACACAGGCTAGACACAGGCAAGACACAGGCTAGATACAGGCTACATACAGGCTAGACACAGGCTAGCCACAGGCTAGAAACAGGCTAGATACAGGCTAGACACAGGCTAGACACTGGCTTGGCACAGACTAGACACTGGCTAAGCACAGGCTAGACACAGTCTAGAAACTGGCTAGGCACAGGCTAGACAGAGGCTATACTGGCTAGACACTGGCTAGGCACAGGCTAGACACAGGCGAGACACAGGCTAGACACAGGCTAGACACAGGCTAGACACAGGCTAGACACAGGCAAGACACAGGCTAGACACAGGCTAGACACAGGCTAGACACTGGCTAGAAACTGGCTAGGCACAGGCTAGACACAGGCTAGACACAGGATAGACACTGGCTGGGCACAGGCTAGACACTGGCTAGGCACAGGCTAGACACAGACTAGACACAGGCTAGACACAGGCTAGACACCGGCTAGACACAGGCTAGACAGAGGCTAGACACAGGCTAGACAAAGGCTAGACACAGGCTAGAAACTGGCTAGGCACAGGCTAGACACAGGCTAGACACTGGCTGGGCACAGGCTAGACACTGGCTAGGCACAGGCTAGACACAGGCTAGACACAGGCTAGACACAGGCTAGACACAGGCTAGACACAGGCTAGACACAGGCTAGACACAGGCTAGACACAGGCTAGACACAAGCTAGACACAGGCTAGACACAAGCTAGACACAGGCTAGACACAGGCTAGACACAGGCTTGAAACAGGCTAGACACAGGCTAGACACGGGCTTGGTACAGACTAGACACTGGCTAAGCACAGGCTAGACACAGGCTAGGCACTGGCTACGTACAGGCTAGGCAGAGGCTAGGCACATGCTAGACACAGGCTAGACACAGGCTAGGCACAGGCTAGACACAGGCTAGACACAGGCTAGACACCGGCCAGACACAGGCTAGAAACTTGCTAGGCACAGGCTAGACACTGGCTGGGCACTGGCTAGACACTGGCTAGGCACAGGCTAGACACAGGCTAGACACAGGCTAGACACAGGCTAGACACAAGCTAGACACAGGCTAGACACAGGCTAGACACAGGTTAGACACAGGCTAGACACAGGCTAGACACAGGCTAGACACAGGCTAGACACAGGCTAGACACAGGCTAGACACAGGCTAGACACAGGCTAGACACAGGCTAGGCACAGGCTAGGCACAGGCTAGACACAGGCTAGACACAGGCTAGACACAGGCTAGACACAGGCTAGACACAGGCTAGACACAGGCTAGACACAGGCTAGACACAGGCTAGGCACAGGCTAGGCACAGGCTAGACACCGGCTAGACACCGGCTAGACACCGGCTAGACACAGACTAGACACAGGCTAGACAGAGGCTATGCACTGGCTAGGCACAGGCTAGGCACAGGCTAGGCACAGGCTAGACACCGGCTAGACACCGGCTAGACACCGGCTAGACACCGGCTAGACACAGGCTAGACACAGGCTAGACACAGGCTATGCACAGGCTAGACAAAGGATAGACACTGGCTAGGTAAAGGCTAGGCACTGGCTAGACACTGGCTAGGCACACGCTATGCACATGTCTGTCTCAGGCAAGGCACAGGCTAGAAACAAGCTAGACACTGGGTAAGCACAGGCTATGCACATGCCAGTCACAGGCAAGCCACAGGCTAGACACAGGCTAGACACAGGCTTGACACAGGCTAGGCACAGGCTATGCACATGCCAGTCACAGGCAAGGCACAGGCTAGACACAGGCTAGTCACAGGCTAGGCACAGGCAAGGCACAGGCTAGGCACTGGCTAGACACTGGCTAGGCACACGCTATGCACATGCCAGTCTCAGGCAAGGCACAGGCTACACACAGGCTAGACACTGGCTAGGCACAGGCTATGCACATGCCAGTCTAAGGCAAGGCACAGGCTAGATACAGGCTTGATACTGGCTAGGCACAGGCTATGCACATGCCAGTCACAGGCAAGGCACAGGCTAGACACTGGCTAGGCACAGGCTAGACACTAGCTTGACACAGACTAGACACTGGCTAAGCACAGGCTAGATACAGGCTAGAAACTGGCTAGGCACAGGCTAGACACAGGCTAGACACTGGCTGGGCACAGGCTAGACACTGGCTAGGCACAGGCTATACACTGGCTAGACACAGGCTAGTCACAGGCTATGCACAGGCTAGACAAAGGCTAGACACTGGCTAGGAACAGGCTAGGCACTGGCTAGACACTGGCTAGGCACACGTTATGCACATTCCTGTTTCAGGCAAGGCACAGGCTAGACACAGGCTAGACACAGGCTAGAAACAGGCTAGACACAGGCTAGAAACAGGCTAGACACTGGCTTGGCACAGACTAAACACTGGCTAAGCACAGGCTAGACACAGGCTAGAAACTGGCTAGGCACAGGCTAGACACTGGCTGGGCACAGGCTAGACACTGGCTAGGCACAGGCTAGACACTGGCTAGGCACAGGCTAGACAATGGCTAAGTACAGGCTAGGCACTGGCTAGGTACAGGCTAGGTACTGGCTAGGTACAGGCTAGGCACTGGCTAGGTACAGGCTAGGCACTGGCTAGGTACAGGCTAGGCACATGCTAGACACAGGCTAGAGACAGGCTAGACAAAGGCTAGACACAGGCTAGACACAGGCTAGACACAGGCTAGACACAGGCTAGACACAGGCTAGACACAGGCTAGACACAGGCTAGACACAGGCTAGACACAGGCTAGACACAGGCTAGACACAGGCTAGACACAGGCTAGACACAGGCTAGACACAGGCTAGACACAGGCTAGAAACTGGCTAGGCACAGGCTAGACACAGGCTAGGCACAGGCTAGACACAGGCTAGACACTGACTGGGCACAGGGTAGACACTGGCTAGACACAAGCTAGACACAGGCTAGACACAGGCTAGACACAGGCAAGAAACAGGCCAGACACAGGCTAGAAACAGGCTAGACACAGGCTAGACACAGGCTAGACACTGGCTTGGCACAGACTAGACACTGGCTAAGCACAGGCTAGACACAGACTAGGCACAGGCTAGGCACAGGCTAGACACAGGCTACACACTGGCTGGGCACAGGCTAGACACTTGCTAGGCACAGGCTAGACACTGGCTAGGCACAGGCTAGACAATGGCTATGTACAGGCTAGACAATGGCTATGTACAGGCAAGACAATGGCTATGTACAGGCTAGACAATGGCTATGTACAGGCTAGGTACTGGCTATGTACAGGCTAGGTACTGGCTAGGTACAGGCTAGGTACTGGCTAGGTACAGGCTAGGCACTGGCTAAGTACAGGCTAGGAAGAGGCTAGGCACATGCTAGACACAGGGTAGACACAGGCTAGACACAGGCTAGACACAGGCTAGACACAGGCTCGACACAGGCTAGACACAGGCTAGACACAGGCTAGACACAGGCTAGACACAAGCTAGACACAGGCTAGACACAGGCTAGAAACAGGCTAGAAACAGGCTAGATACAGGCTAGACACAGGCTAGACACTGGCTTGGCACAGACTTGACACTGGCTAAGCACAGGCTAGACACAGGCTAGAAACTGGCTAGGCACAGGCTAGACACAGGCTAGACACTGGCTGGGCACAGGCTAGACACTGGCTAGGCACAGGCTAGACACTGGCTAGGCACAGGTTAGACACTGGCTAGGCACAGGCTAGACACTGGCTAGGCACAGGCTAAACACTGGCTAGGCACAGACTAGACACTGGCTAGGCACAGGCTAGTCACAGGCTAGAAACTGGCTAGGCACAGGCTAGACACAGGCTAGACACAGGCTAGACACAGGCTAGACACAGGCTAGACACAGGCTAGACACAGGCTAGACACAGGCTAGACACAGGCTAGGCACAGGCTAGGCACAGGCTAGGCACAGGCTAGACACCGGCTAGACACCGGCTAGACACCGGCTAGACACAGACTAGACACAGGCTAGACAGAGGCTATGCACTGGCTAGGCACAGGCTAGGCACAGGCTAGGCACAGGCTAGACACCGGCTAGACACAGGCTAGACACCGGCCAGACACAGGCTAGAAACTTGCTAGGCACAGGCTAGACACTGGCTGGGCACTGGCTAGACACTGGCTAGGCACAGGCTAGACACAGGCTAGACACAGGCTAGACACAGGCTAGACACAGGCTAGACACAGGCTAGACACAGGCTAGACACAGGCTAGACACAGGCTAGACACAGGCTAGACACAGGCTAGACACAGGCTAGACACAGGCTAGACACCGGCCAGACACAGGCTAGAAACTTGCTAGGCACAGGCTAGACACTGGCTGGGCACTGGCTAGACACTGGCTAGGCACAGGCTAGACACAGGCTAGACACAGGCTAGACACAGGCTAGACACAGGCTAGACACAGGCTAGACACAGGCTAGACACAGGCTAGACACAGGCTAGACACAGGCAAGACACAGGCTAGACACAGGCTAGACACAGGCTAGACACAGGCTAGACACAGGCTAGACACAGGCTAGACACAGGCTAGGCACAGGCTAGGCACAGGCTAGACACAGGCTAGACACAGGCTAGACACAGGCTAGACACAGGCTAGACACAGGCTAGACACAGGCTAGACACAGGCTAGACACAGGCTAGGCACAGGCTAGGCACAGGCTAGACACCGGCTAGACACCGGCTAGACACCGGCTAGACACAGACTAGACACAGGCTAGACAGAGGCTATGCACTGGCTAGGCACAGGCTAGGCACAGGCTAGGCACAGGCTAGACACCGGCTAGACACCGGCTAGACACCGGCTAGACACCGGCTAGACACAGGCTAGACACAGGCTAGACACAGGCTATGCACAGGCTAGACAAAGGATAGACACTGGCTAGGCAAAGGCTAGGCACTGGCTAGACACTGGCTAGGCACACGCTATGCACATGTCTGTCTCAGGCAAGGCACAGGCTAGAAACAAGCTAGACACTGGGTAAGCACAGGCTATGCACATGCCAGTCACAGGCAAGGCACAGGCTAGACACAGGCTAGACACAGGCTTGACACAGGCTAGGCACAGGCTATGCACATGCCAGTCACAGGCAAGGCACAGGCTAGACACAGGCTAGTCACAGGCTAGGCACAGGCAAGGCACAGGCTAGGCACTGGCTAGACACTGGCTAGGCACACGCTATGCACATGCCAGTCTCAGGCAAGGCACAGGCTACACACAGGCTAGACACTGGCTAGGCACAGGCTATGCACATGCCAGTCTAAGGCAAGGCACAGGCTAGATACAGGCTTGATACTGGCTAGGCACAGGCTATGCACATGCCAGTCACAGGCAAGGCACAGGCTAGACACTGGCTAGGCACAGGCTAGACACTAGCTTGACACAGACTAGACACTGGCTAAGCACAGGCTAGATACAGGCTAGAAACTGGCTAGGCACAGGCTAGACACAGGCTAGACACTGGCTGGGCACAGGCTAGACACTGGCTAGGCACAGGCTATACACTGGCTAGACACAGGCTAGTCACAGGCTATGCACAGGCTAGACAAAGGCTAGACACTGGCTAGGAACAGGCTAGGCACTGGCTAGACACTGGCTAGGCACACGTTATGCACATGCCTGTTTCAGGCAAGGCACAGGCTAGACACAGGCTAGACACAGGCTAGAAACAGGCTAGACACAGGCTAGAAACAGGCTAGACACTGGCTTGGCACAGACTAAACACTGGCTAAGCACAGGCTAGACACAGGCTAGAAACTGGCTAGGCACAGGCTAGACACTGGCTGGGCACAGGCTAGACACTGGCTAGGCACAGGCTAGACACTGGCTAGGCACAGGCTAGACAATGGCTAAGTACAGGCTAGGCACTGGCTAGGTACAGGCTAGGTACTGGCTAGGTACAGGCTAGGCACTGGCTAGGTACAGGCTAGGCACTGGCTAGGTACAGGCTAGGCACATGCTAGACACAGGCTAGAGACAGGCTAGACAAAGGCTAGACACAGGCTAGACACAGGCTAGACACAGGCTAGACACAGGCTAGACACAGGCTAGACACAGGCTAGACACAGGCTAGACACAGGCTAGACACAGGCTAGACACAGGCTAGACACAGGCTAGACACAGGCTAGACACAGGCTAGACACAGGCTAGAAACTGGCTAGGCAAAGGCTAGACAATGGCTATAAACAGGCTAGACAATGGCTATAAACAGGCTAGGCACTGGCTAGGTACAGGCTAGGTACTGGCTAGGTAGAAGCTAGGCACTGGCTAGGTACAGGCTAGGCAGAGGCTAGGCACATACTTGACACAGGATAGACACAGGCTAGACAAAGGCTAGACACAGGCTAGACACAGACTGGACACAGGCTAGACACAGACTAGACACAGGCTAGACACAGACTAGACACAGGCTAGGCACAGGCTATGCACATGCCAGTCACAGGCCAAACACAGGCAAGGCACAGGCTAGGCACTGGCTAGATAATGGCTTGGCATACGCTATGCACATGCCAGTTTTAGGCAAGGCACAGGCTAGACACAGGCTAGACACTGGCTAGGCACAGGCTATGCACATGCCAGTCACAGGCAAGACACAGGCAAGGCACAGGCTAGACACCGGCTAGACACTGGCTAGGCACAGGCTAGACACTGGCGTGGCACAGACTAGAAACTGGCTAAGCACAGGCTAGACACAGGCTAGAAACGGGCTAGGCACAGGCTAGACACAGGCTACACACTGGCTGGGCACAGGCTAGACACTGGCTAGGCACAGGCTAGACACAGGCCAGACACAGGCTAGACACAGGCTAGACACAGGCTAGACACAAGCTAGACACAGGCTAGACACAAGCTAGACACAGGCTAGACACAGGCTAGACACAGGCTTGAAACAGGCTAGACACAGGCTAGACACGGGCTTGGTACAGACTAGACACTGGCTAAGCACAGGCTAGACACAGGCTAGGCACTGGCTACGTACAGGCTAGACAGAGGCTATACACTGGCTAGACACTGGCTAGACACAGCCTAGTTACAGGCTAGGCACAGGCTAAACACTGGCTAGGCAAAGGCTAGACAATGGCTATGAACAGGCTAGACAATGGCTATGAACAGGCTAGGCACTGGCTAGGTACAGGCTAGGTACTGGCTAGGTAGAGGCTAGGCACTGGCTAGGTACAGGCTAGGCAGAGGCTAGGCACATACTTGACACAGGCTAGACACAGGCCAGACAAAGGCTAGACACAGGCTTGACACAGGCTTGACACAGACTAGACACAGGCTAGACAAAGGCTACACACTGGCTAGGCACAGGCTAGACTCTGGCTATGCACAGGCTAGACAAAGGCTAGACACTGGCTAGGCACAGGCTAGGCACTGGCTAGATACTGGCTAGGCATACGCTATGCACATGCCAGTTTTAGGCAAGGCACAGGCTAGACACAGGCTAGACACTGGCTAGACACAGGCTAGTTATAGGCTAGGCACAGGCTAGACACAGGCTAGACACTGGCTGGGCACAGGCTAGACACTGGCTAGGCACAGGCTAGGCACTTGCTAGGTCAAGGCTAGGAAGAGGCTAGGCACATGCTAGACACAGGGTAGACACGAGCTAGACACAGGCTAGACACAGGCTAGACACAGGCTAGACACAGGCTAGACACAGGCTCGACACAGGCTAGACACAGGCTAGACACAAGCTAGACACAGGCTAGACACAGGCTAGACACAGGCTTGAAACAAGCTTGAAAGAGGCTAGATACAGGCTGGACACAGGCCAGACACAGGCTAGACACGTGCTTGGCTCAGACTAGACACTGGCTAAGCACAGGCTAGATACAGGCTAGACACTGGCTGGGCACAGGCTAGGCAGAGGCTAGACACAGGCTAGACACAGGCTAGACACAGGCTAATCACAGGCTAGACACAGGCTAGAAACTGGCTAGGCACAGGCTAGACACGGGCTAGACACTGGCTGGGCACAGGCTAGACACTGGCTGGGCACAGGCTAGACACTGGCTAGGCACAGGCTAGACACAGGCTAGACACAGGCTAGACACAGGCTAGACACAGGCTAGACACAGGCTAGACACAGGCTAGACACAGGCTAGACACAGGCTAGACACAGGCTAGACACAGGCTAGACACAGCTAGAGACAGGCTAGACACAGTCTAGACACAGGCTAGACACAGGCTAGACACAGGCTAGAAACAGACTAGACACAGGCTAGAAACTGACTCGGCACAGACTAGACACTGGCTAAGCACAGTCTACAAACTGGGTAGGCACATGCTGACACAGGCTAGACACAGGCTGGGCACAGGCTAGACACTGGCTAGGCACAGGCTAGACACTGGCTAGACACTGGCTAGGCAAAGGCTAGACAATGGCTATAAACAGGCTAGACAATGGCTATGAACAGGCTAGGCACTGGCTAGGTACAGGCTAGGTACTGGCTAGGTAGAAGCTAGGCACTGGCTACGTACAGGCTAGGCAGAGGCTAGGCAGAGGCTAGGCACATACTTGACACAGGATAGACACAGGCTAGACAAAGGCTAGACACAGGCTAGACACAGACTGGACACAGGCTAGACACAGACTAGACACAGGCTAGACACAGACTAGACACAGGCTAGGCACAGGCTATGCACATGCAAGTCACAGGCCAAACACAGGCAAGGCACAGGCTAGGCACTGGCTAGATACTGGCTAGGCATACGCTATGCACATGCCAGTTTTAGGCAAGGCACAGGCTAGACACAGGCTAGACACTGGCTAGGCACAGGCTATGCACATGCCAGTCACAGGCAAGACACAGGCAAGGCACAGGCTAGACACAGGCTAGACACTGACTAGGCACAGGCTAGACACTGGCGTGGCACAGAGTAGACACTGGCTAAGGACAGGCTAGACACAGGCTAGAAACTGGCTAGGCACAGGCTAGACACAGGCTACACACTGGCTGGGCACAGGCTAGACACTGGCTAGGCACAGGCTAGACACAGGCTAGACACAGGCCAGACACAGGCTAGACACAGGCTAGACACAGGCTAGACACTGGCTGGGCACAGGCTAGACACTGGCTAGGCACAGGCTAGACACAGGCTAGACACAGGCTAGACACAGGCTAGACACAGGCTACGCACAGGCTAGACAAAGGCTAGACACAGGCTAGATACAGGCTAGACACAAGCTAGACAGAGGCTAGACACAGGCCAGACACAGGCTAGACACATTCTAGACACAGGCTAGACACAGGCAAGACACAGGCTAGACACAGGCTAGACACTGGCTAGGCACAGGCTACACACGCGCTAGACACAGGCTAGACACAGGCTAGACACAGGCTAGACACAGGCTATACACAGGCTAGACACAGGCTAGACACAGGCTAGACACAGTCTAGACATAGGCTAGACACAGGCTAGACACATTCTAGACACAGGCTAGACACTGGCAAGACACAGGCTAGACACAGGCTAGACACAGGCTAGACACAGGCTAGACACAGGCTAGACACAGGCTAGACACAGGCTAGACACAGGCTAGACACAAGCTAGACACAGGCTAGACACAGGCTAGACACAAGCTAGACACAGGCTAGACACAGGCTAGACACAGGCTAGACACAGGCTAGACACAGGCTAGACACAGGCTAGACACAGGCTAGGCACAGGCTAGGCACAGGCTAGACACAGGCTAGACACAGGCTAGACACAGGCTAGACACAGGCTAGACACAGGCTAGACACAGGCTAGACACATTCTAGACACAGGCTAGACACAGGCTAGACACAGGCACGTCACAGGCTAGACACAGGCTAGACACAGGCTAGAAACAGGCTAGATACAGGCTAGACAAAGGCTAGACACTGGCTTGGCACAGACTAGACACTGGCTAAGCACAGGCTAGACACAGGCTAGAAACTGGCTAGGTACAGGCTAGACAGAGGCTATACACTGGCTAGACACTGGCTAGGCACAGGCTAGACACAGGCTAGACACAGGCTAGACACAGGCTAGACACAGGCTAGACACAGGCTAGGCACAGGCTAGACACAGGCGAGACACAAGCAAGACACAGGCTAGACACAGGCTAGACACAGGCTAGACACTGGCTAGAAACTGGCTAGGCACAGGGTAGACACAGGCTAGACACTGGCTGGGCACAGGCTAGACACTGGCTAGGCACAGGCTAGACACAGACTAGACACAGGCTAGACACAGACTAGACACAGGCTAGACACAGGCAAGACACAGGCTAGACACAGGCTAGACACAGGCTAGACACAGGCTAGACACAGGCTAGACACAGGCTAGACACAGGCTAGACACAGGCTAGACACAGGCTAGACACAGGCAAGACACAAGCTAGACACAGGCTAGACACAGGCTAGACACAAGCTAGACACAGGCTAGACACAAGCTAGACACAGGCTAGACACAGGCTATACACAGGCTAGACACAGGCTAGACACAGGCTAGACACAGTCTAGACATAGGCTAGACACAGGCTAGACACATTCTAGACACAGGCTAGACACTGGCAAGACACAGGCTAGACACAGGCTAGACACAGACTAGACTCTGGCTATTTACAGGCTAGACAAAGGCTAGACACTGGCTAGGCACAGGCTAGGCACTGGCTAGATACTGGCTTGGCATACGCTATGCACATGCCAGTTTTAGGCAAGGCACAGGCTAGACACAGGCTAGACACTGGCTAGACACAGGCGAGTTACAGGCTAGGCACAGGCTAGACACAGGCTAGACACTGGCTGGGCACAGGCTAGACACTGGCTAGGCACAGGCTAGGCACTTGCTAGGTCAAGGCTAGGAAGAGGCTAGGCACATGCTAGACACAGGGAAGACACGAGCTAGACACAGGCTAGACACAGGCTAGACACAGGCTAGTTACAGGCTAGGCACAGGCTAGACACAGGCTAGACACTGGCTGGGCACAGGCTAGACACTGGCTAGGCACAGGCTAGGCACTTGCTAGGTCAAGGCTAGGAAGAGGCTAGGCACATGCTAGACACAGGGTAGACACGAGCTAGACACAGGCTAGACACAGGCTAGACACAGGCTAGACACAGGCTAGACACAGGCTAGACACAGGCTAGACACAGGCTAGACACAGGCTCGACACAGGCTAGACACAGGCTAGACACAAGCTAGACACAGGCTAGACACAGGCTAGACACAGGCTAGACACAGGCTTGAAACAAGCTTGAAACAGGCTAGATACAGGCTAGACACAGGCCAGACACAGGCTAGACACGTGCTTGGCACAGACTAGACACTGGCTAAGCACAGGCTAGACACAGGCAAGACATTGGCTGGGCACAGGCTAGGCAGAGGCTAGGCACTGGCTAGGTACAGGCTAGGCAGAGGCTAGGCACATGCTAGATACAGGCTAGACACAGGCTAATCACAGGCTAGACACAGGCTAGAAACTGGCTAGGCACAGGCTAGACACGGGCTAGACACTGGCTGGGCACAGGCTAGACACTGGCTGGGCACAGGCTAGACACTGGCTAGGCACAGGCTAGACACAGGCTAGACACAGGCTAGACACAGGCTAGAGATACAGGCTAGACACAGGCTAGACACAGGCTAGACACAGGCTAGACACAGCTAGAGACAGGCTAGACACAGTCTAGACACAGGCTAGACACAGGCTAGAAACAGACTAGACACAGGCTAGAAACTGACTCGGCACAGACTAGACACTGGCTAAGCACAGTCTACAAACTGGGTAGGCACATGCTGACACAGGCTAGACACAGGCTGGGCACAGGCTAGACACTGGCTAGGCACAGGCTAGACACTGGCTAGGCAAAGGCTAGACAATGGCTATAAACAGGCTAGACAATGGCTATGAACAGGCTAGGCACTGGCTAGGTACAGGCTAGGTACTGGCTAGGTAGAAGCTAGGCACTGGCTAGGTACAGGCTAGGCAGAGGCTAGGCACATACTTGACACAGGATAGACACAGGCTAGACAAAGGCTAGACACAGGCTAGACACAGACTGGACACAGGCTAGACACAGACTAGACACAGGCTAGACACAGACTAGACACAGGCTAGGCACAGGCTATGCACATGCAAGTCACAGGCCAAACACAGGCAAGGCACAGGCTAGGCACTGGCTAGATACTGGCTAGGCATACGCTATGCACATGCCAGTTTTAGGCAAGGCACAGGCTAGACACAGGCTAGACACTGGCTAGGCACAGGCTATGCACATGCCAGTCACAGGCAAGACACAGGCAAGGCACAGGCTAGACACAGGCTAGACACTGGCTAGGCACAGGCTAGACACTGGCGTGGCACAGACTAGACACTGGCTAAGCACAGGCTAGACACAGGCTAGAAACTGGCTAGGCACAGGCTAGACACAGGCTACACACTGGCTGGGCACAGGCTAGACACTGGCTAGGCACAGGCTAGACACAGGCTAGACACAGGCCAGACACAGGCTAGACACAGGCTAGACACAGGCTAGACACTGGCTGGGCACAGGCTAGACACTGGCTAGGCACAGGCTAGACACAGGCTAGACACAGGCTAGACACAGGCTAGGCACAGGCTAGACAAAGGCTAGACACAGGCTAGATACAGGCTAGACACAAGCTAGACAGAGGCTAGACACAGGCCAGACACAGGCTAGACACATTCTAGACACAGGCTAGACACAGGCAAGACACAGGCTAGACACAGGCTAGACACTGGCTAGGCACAGGCTACACACGCGCTAGACACAGGCTAGACACAGGCTAGACACAGGCTAGACACAGGCTAGACACAGGCTAGACACAGGCTAGACACAGGCTAGACACAGGCTAGACACAGGCTATACACAGGCTAGACACAGGCTAGACACAGGCTAGACACAGTCTAGACATAGGCTAGACACAGGCTAGACACATTCTAGACACAGGCTAGACACAGGCTAGACACTGGCAAGACACAGGCTAGACACAGGCTAGACACAGGCTAGACACAGGCTAGACACAGGCTAGACACAGGCTAGACACAGGCTAGACACAGGCTAGACACAGGCTAGACACAGGCTAGACACAGGCTAGACACAGGCTAGACACAGGCTAGACACAGGCTAGAAACAGGCTAGATACAGGCTAGACACAGGCTAGACACAGGCTAGACACAGGCTAGACACAGGCTAGACACAGGCTAGACACAGGCTAGACACAGGCTAGACACAGGCTAGACACAGGCTAGACACAGGCTAGACACAGGCTAGACACAGGCTAGACACAGGCTAGACACAGGCTAGACACAGGCTAGACACAGGCTAGACACAGGCTAGACACAGGCTAGACACAGGCTAGACACATTCTAGACACAGGCTAGACACAGGCTAGACACAGGCAAGTCACAGGCTAGACACAGGCTAGACACAGGCTAGAAACAGGCTAGATACAGGCTAGACAAAGGCTAGACACTGGCTTGGCACAGACTAGACACTGGCTAAGCACAGGCTAGACACAGGCTAGAAACTGGCTAGGTACAGGCTAGACAGAGGCTATACACTGGCTAGACACTGGCTAGGCACAGGCTAGACACAGGCTAGACACAGGCTAGACACAGGCTAGACACAGGCTAGGCACAGGCTAGACACAGGCGAGACACAAGCAAGACACAGGCTAGACACAGGCTAGACACAGGCTAGACACTGGCTAGAAACTGGCTAGGCACAGGGTAGACACAGGCTAGACACTGGCTGGGCACAGGCTAGACACTGGCTGGGCACAGGCTAGACACTGGCTAGGCACAGGCTAGACACAGACTAGACACAGGCTAGACACAGGCAAGACACAGGCTAGACACAGGCTAGACACAGGCTAGACACAGGCTAGACACAGGCTAGACACAGGCTAGACACAGGCTAGACACAGGCTAGACACAGGCAAGACACAAGCTAGACACAGGCTAGACACAGGCTAGACATAGACTAGACACAGGCTAGACACAGACTAGACACAGGCTAGACACAGGCAAGACACAGGCTAGACACAGGCTAGACACAGGCTAGACACAGGCTAGACACAGGCTAGACACAGGCTAGACACAGGCTAGACACAGGCTAGACACAGGCTAGACACAGGCTAGACACAAGCTAGACACAGGCTAGACACAAGCTAGACACAGGCTAGACACAGGCTAGACACAGGCTTGAAACAGGCTAGACACTGGCGTGGCACACACTAGACACTGGCTAAGCACAGGCTACACACAGGCTAGAAACTGGCTAGAAACTGGCACTAGACACTGGCTATGCACAGGCTAGACACAAGCTAGACACAGGCTAGACACAGGCTAGACACAGGCTAGACACAGGCTAGCCACAGGCTAGACACTGGCTAGGCACAGGCTAGACACAGGCTAGACACAGGCTAGACACAGGCTAGACACAGGCTAGACAAAGGCTAGACACAGGCTAGACACAGGCTAGACAAAAGCTAGACACAGGCTAGACACAGGCTAGACACAGGCAAGACACATTCAAGACACAGGCTAGACACAAGCAAGACACAGGCTAGACACAGGCTAGACACTGGCTAGGCAGAAGCTACACACGCGCTAGACACAGGCTAGACACTGGCAAGACACAGGCTAGACACAGGCTAGACACAGGCTAGACACAGGCTAGACACAGGCTAGACACAGGCTAGACACAGGCTAGACACAGGCTAGACACAGGCTAGACACAGGCTAGACACAGGCTAGACACAAGCTAGACACAAGCTAGACACAGGCTAGACACAGGCTAGAAACAGGCTAGATACAGGCTAGATACAGGCTAGACACAGGCTAGACACAGGCTAGACACAGGCTAGACACAGGCTAGACACAGGCTAGACACAGGCTAGACACAGGCTAGACACAGGCTAGACACATTCTAGACACAGGCTGGACACAGGCTAGACACAGGCAAGTCACAGGCTAGACACAGGCTAGACACAGGCTAGAAACAGGCTAGATACAGGCAAGACAAAGGCTAGACACTGGCTTGGCACAGACTAGACACTGGCTAAGCACAGGCTAGACACAGGCTAGAAACTGGCTAGGTACAGGCTAGACAGAGGCTATACACTGGCTAGACACTGGCTAGGCACAGGCTAGACACAGGCTAGACACAGGTTAGACACAGGCTAGACACAGGCTAGACACAGGCTAGACACAGGCTAGGCACAGGCTAGACACAGGCGAGACACAAGCAAGACACAGGCTAGACACAGGCTAGACACAGGCTAGACACTGGCTAGAAACTGGCTAGGCACAGGGCAGACACAGGCTAGACACTGGCTGGGCACAGGCTAGACACTGGCTAGGCACAGGCTAGACACAGACTAGACACAGGCTAGACACAGACTAGACACAGGCTAGACACAGGCAAGACACAGGCTAGACACAGGCTAGACACAGGCTAGACACAGGCTAGACACAGGCTAGACACAGGCTAGACACAGGCTAGACACAGGCAAGAAACAGGCAAGACACAAGCTAGACACAGGCTAGACACAGGCTAGACATAGACTAGACACAGGCTAGACACAGACTAGACACAGGCTAGACACAGGCAAGACACAGGCTAGACACAGGCTAGACATAGGCTAGACACAGGCTAGACACTGGCTGGGCACAGGCTAGACACTAGCTAGGCACAGGCTAGACACAGGCTAGACACAGGCTAGACACAGGCTAGACACAGGCTAGACACAGGCTAGACACAAGCTAGACACAGGCTAGACACAAGCTAGACACAGGCTAGACACAGGCTAGACACAGGCTTGAAACAGGCTAGACACTGGCGTGGCACAGACTAGACACAGGCTAGAAACTGGCTAGAAACTTGCACTAGACACTGGCTAGGCACAGGCTAGACACAAGCTAGACACAGGCTAGACACAGGCTAGACACAGGCTAGACACAGGCTAGCCACAGGCTAGCCACAGGCTAGACACTGGCTGGGCACAGGCTAGACACTGGCTAGGCACAGGCTAGACACAGGCTAGACACAGGCTAGACACAGGCTAGACAAAGGCTAGACACAGGCTAGACACAGGCTAGACAAAAGCTAGACACAGGCTAGACACAGGCTAGACACATTCTAGACACAGGCTAGACACAGGCAAGACACAGGCTAGACACAGGCTAGACACTGGCTAGGCAGAAGCTACACACGCGCTAGACACAGGCTAGACACAGGCTAGACACAGGCTAGACACAGGCTAGACACAGGCAAGACACAGGCTAGACACAGGCTAGACACAGGCTAGACACAGGCTAGACACAGGCTAGACACAGGCTAGACACAGGCTAGACACAGGCTAGACACAGGCTAGACACAGGCTAGACACAGGCTAGACACAGGCTAGACACAGGCTAGACAGAGGCTAGACACAGGCTATACAAAGGCTAGACACAGGCTAGACACAGGCTAGACACAGTCTAGACATAGGCTAGACACAGGCTAGACACAGGCTAGACACAGGCTAGACACAGGCTAGACACAGGCTAAACACATTCTAGACACAGGCTAGACACTGGCAAGACACAGGCTAGACACAGGCTAGACACAGGCTAGACACAAGCTAGACACAGGCTAGACACAGGCTAGACACAGGCTAGACACAGGCTAGACACAGGCTAGACACAGGCTAGGCACAGGCTAGACACAGGATAGACACATTCTAGACACAGGCTAGACACAGGCTAGACACAGGCTAGACACAGGCTAGACACAGGCTAGACACAAGCTAGACACAGGCTAGACACAGGCTAGACACAGGCTAGAAACAGGCTAGATACAGGCTAGACACAGGCTAGACACTGGCTTGGCACAGACTAGACACTGGCTAAGCACAGGCTAGACACAGGCTAGAAACTGGCTAGGCACAGGCTAGACAGAGGCTATACACTGGCTAGACACTGGCTAGGCACAGGCTAGACACAGGCTAGACAAAGGCTAGACACAGGCTAGACACAGGCTAGACACAGGCTAGGCACAGGCTAGACACAGGCGAGACACAGGCAAGACACAGGCTAGACACAGGCTAGACACAGGCTAGACACTGGCTAGAAACTGGCTAGGCACAGGGTAGACACAGGCTAGACACTGGCTGGGCACAGGCTAGACACTGGCTGGGCACAGGCTAGACACTGGCTAGGCACAGGCTAGACACAGACTAGACACAGGCTAGACACAGGCAAGACACAGGCCAGACACAGGCTAGACACAGGCTAGACACAGGCTAGACACAGGCTAGACACAGGCTAGACACAGGCTAGACACAGGCTAGACAAAGGCTAGACACAGGCTAGAAACTGGCTAGGCACAGGCTAGACACAGGCTAGACACTGGCTAGGCACAGGCTAGACACAGGCTAGACACAAGCTAGACACAGGCTAGACACAGGCTAGACACAGGCTAGACACAAGCTAGACACAGGCTAGACACAGGCTAGACACAGGCTAGAAACAGACTAGACACAGGCTAGAAACTGACTCGGCACAGACTAGACACTGGCTAAGCACAGTCTACAAACTGGGTAGGCACATGCTGACACAGGCTAGACACAGGCTGGGCACAGGCTAGACACTGGCTAGGCACAGGCTAGACACTGGCTAGGCAAAGGCTAGACAATGGCTATAAACAGGCTAGACAATGGCTATGAACAGGCTAGGCACTGGCTAGGTACAGGCTAGGTACTGGCTAGGTAGAAGCTAGGCACTGGCTAGGTACAGGCTAGGCAGAGGCTAGGCACATACTTGACACAGGATAGACACAGGCTAGACACAGACTAGACACAGGCTAGGCACAGGCTATGCACATGCAAGTCACAGGCCAAACACAGGCAAGGCACAGGCTAGGCACTTGCTAGATACTGGCTAGGCATACGCTATGCACATGCCAGTTTTAGGCAAGGCACAGGCTAGACACAGGCTAGACACTGGCTAGGCACAGGCTATGCACATGCCAGTCACAGGCAAGACACAGGCAAGGCACAGGCTAGACACAGGCTAGACACTGGCTAGGCACAGGCTAGACACTGGCGTGGCACAGACTAGACACTGGCTAAGCACAGGCTAGACACAGGCTAGAAACTGGCTAGGCACAGGCTAGACACAGGCTACACACTGGCTGGGCACAGGCTAGACACTGGCTAGGCACAGGCTAGACACAGGCTAGACACAGGCCAGACACAGGCTAGACACAGGCTAGACACAGGCTAGACACTGGCTGTGCACAGGCTAGACACTGGCTAGGCACAGGCTAGACACAGGCTAGACACAGGCTAGACACAGGCTAGGCACAGGCTAGACAAAGGCTAGACACAGGCTAGATACAGGCTAGACACAAGCTAGACAGAGGCTAGACACAGGCCAGACACAGGCTAGACACATTCTAGACACAGGCTAGACACAGGCAAGACACAGGCTAGACACAGGCTAGACACTGGCTAGGCACAGGCTACACACGCGCTAGACACAGGCTAGACACAGGCTAGACACAGGCTAGACACAGGCTAGACACAGGCTAGACACAGGCTATACACAGGCTAGACACAGGCTAGACACAGGCTAGACGCAGTCTAGACATAGGCTAGACACAGGCTAGACACATTCTAGACACAGGCTAGACACTGGCAAGACACAGGCTAGACACAGGCTTGACACAGGCTAGACACAGGCTAGACACAGGCTAGACACAGGCTAGACACAGGCTAGACACAGGCTAGACACAGGCTAGACACAGGCTAGACACAAGCTAGACACAGGCTAGACACAGGCAAGAAACAGGCTAGATACAGGCTAGACACAGGCTAGACACAGGCTAGACACAGGCTAGACACAGGCTAGACACAGGCTAGACACAGGCTAGACACAGGCTAGACACAGGCTAGACACAGGCTAGACACAGGCTAGACACAGGCTAGACACAGGCTAGACACAGGCTAGACACATTCTAGACACAGGCTAGACACAGGCTAGACACAGGCAAGTCACAGGCTAGACACAGGCTAGACACAGGCTAGAAACAGGCTAGATACAGGCTAGACAAAGGCTAGACACTGGCTTGGCACAGACTAGACACTGGCTAAGCACAGGCTAGACACAGGCTAGAAACTGGCTAGGTACAGGCTAGACAGAGGCTATACACTGGCTAGACACTGGCTAGGCACAGGCTAGACACAGGCTAGACACAGGCTAGACACAGGCTAGACACAGGCTAGGCACAGGCTAGACACAGGCGAGACACAAGCAAGACACAGGCTAGACACAGGCTAGACACAGGCTAGACACTGGCTAGAAACTGGCTAGGCACAGGGTAGACACAGGCTAGACACTGGCTGGGCACAGGCTAGACACTGGCTAGGCACAGGCTAGACACAGACTAGACACAGGCTAGACACAGACTAGACACAGGCTAGACACAGGCAAGACACAGGCTAGACACAGGCTAGACACAGGCTAGACACAGGCTAGACACAGGCTAGACACAGGCTAGACACAGGCAAGACACAAGCTAGACACAGGCTAGACACAGGCTAGACATAGACTAGACACAGGCTAGACACAGACTAGACACTGGCTGGGCACAGGCTAGACACTGGCTAGGCACAGGCTAGACACAGGCTAGACACAGGCTAGACACAGGCTAGACACAGGCTAGACACAAGCTAGACACAGGCTAGACACAAGCTAGACACAGGCTAGACACAGGCTAGACACAGGCTTGAAACAGGCTAGACACTGGCGTGGCACACACTAGACACTGGCTAAGCACAGGCTACACACAGGCTAGAAACTGGCTAGAAACTGGCACTAGACACTGGCTAGGCACAGGCTAGACACAAGCTAGACACAGGCTAGACACAGGCTAGACACAGGCTAGACACAGGCTAGCCACAGGCTAGACACTGGCTGGGCACAGGCTAGACACTGGCTAGGCACAGGCTAGACACAGGCTAGACACAGGCTAGACACAGGCTAGACACAGGCTAGACAAAGGCTAGACACAGGCTAGACACAGGCTAGACAAAAGCTAGACACAGGCTAGACACAGGCTAGACACAGGCTAGACACATTCTAGACACAGGCTAGACACAGGCAAGACACAGGCTAGACACAGGCTAGACACTGGCTAGGCAAAAGCTACACACGCGCTAGACACAGGCTAGACACTGGCAAGACACAGGCTAGACACAGGCTAGACACAGGCTAGACACAGGCTAGACACAGGCAAGACACAGGCTAGACACAGGCTAGACACAGGCTAGACACAGGCTAGACACATTCTAGACACAGGCTAGACACAGGCAAGACACAGGCTAGACACAGACTAGACACAGGCTAGACACAGGCAAGACACAGGCTAGACACAGGCAAGACACAGGCTAGACACAGGCTAGACACAGGCTAGACACAGGCTAGACACTGGCTGGGCACAGGCTAGACACTGGCTAGGCACAGGCTAGACACAGGCTAGACACAGGCTAGACACAGGCTAGACACAGGCTAGACACAGGCTAGACACAAGCTAGACACAGGCTAGACACAAGCTAGACACAGGCTAGACACAGGCTAGACACAGGCTTGAAACAGGCTAGACACTGGCGTGGCACAGACTAGACACTGGCTAAGCACAGGCTAGACACAGGCTAGAAACTGGCTAGAAACTGGCACTAGACACTGGCTAGGCACAGGCTAGACACAAGCTAGACACAGGCTAGACACAGGCTAGACACAGGCTAGACACAGGCTAGCCACAGGCTAGACACTGGCTGGGCACAGGCTAGACACTGGCTAGGCACAGGCTAGACACAGGCTAGACACAGGCTAGACACAGGCTAGACACAGGCTAGACAAAGGCTAGACACAGGCTAGACACAGGCTAGACACAGGCTAGACAAAAGCTAGACACAGGCTAGACACAGGCTAGACACAGGCTAGACACATTCTAGACACAGGCTAGACACAGGCAAGACACAGGCTAGACACAGGCTAGACACAGGCTAGACACTGGCTAGGCAGAAGCTACACACGCGCTAGACACAGGCTAGACACAGGCTAGACACAGGCTAGACACAGGCTAGACACAGGCTAGACACAGGCAAGACACAGGCTAGACACAGGCTAGACACAGGCTAGACACAGGCTAGACACAGGCAAGACACAGGCTAGACACAGGCTAGACACAGGCTAGACACAGGCTAGACACAGGCTAGACACAGGCTAGACACAGGCTAGACACAGGCTAGACACAGGCTATACAAAGGCTAGACACAGGCTAGACACAGGCTAGACACAGTCTAGACATAGGCTAGACACAGGCTAGACACAGGCTAGACACAGGCTAGACACAGGCTAGACACAGGCTAGACACAGGCTAGACACAGGCTAAACACATTCTAGACACAGGCTAGACACTGGCAAGACACAGGCTAGACACAGGCTAGACACAGGCTAGACACAGGCTAGACACAGGCTAGACACAGGCTAGACACAGGCTAGACACAGGCTAGACACAGGCTAGACACAGGCTAGGCACAGGCTAGACACAGGATAGACACATTCTAGACACAGGCTAGACACAGGCTAGACACAGGCTAGACACAGGCTAGACACAGGCTAGACACAGGCTAGACACAGGCTAGACACAGGCTAGACACAAGCTAGACACAGGCTAGACACAGGCTAGACACAGGCTAGAAACAGGCTAGATACAGGCTAGACACAGGCTAGACACTGGCTTGGCACAGACTAGACACTGGCTAAACACAGGCTAGACACAGGCTAGAAACTGGCTAGGCACAGGCTACACAGAGGCTATACACAGGCTAGACACAGGCGAGACACAGGCAAGACACAGGCTAGACACAGCCTAGACACAGGCTAGACACTGGCTAGAAATTGGCTAGGGACAGGGTAGACACAGGCTAGACACTGGCTGGGCACAGGCTAGACACTGGCTGGGCACAGGCTAGACACTGGCTAGGCACAGGCTAGACACAGACTAGACACAGGCTAGACACAGGCAAGACACAGGCCAGACACAGGCTAGACACAGGCTAGACACAGGCTAGACACAGGCTAGACACAGGCTAGACACAGGCTAGACACAGGCTAGACAAAGGCTAGACACAGGCTAGAAACTGGCTAGGCACAGGCTAGACACAGGCTAGACACTGGCTAGAAACTGGCTAGGCACAGGCTAGACACTGGCTGGGCACAGGCTAGACACTGGCTAGGCACAGGCTAGACACAGGCTAGACACAGGCTAGACACAGGCTAGACACAGGCTAGACACAGGCTAGACACAAGCTAGACACAGGCTAGGCACAAGCTAGACACAGGCTAGACACAGGCTAGACACAGGCTTGAAACAGGCTAGACACAGGCTAGACACAGGCTAGACACAGGCTAGACACAGGCTAGACACGAGCTTGGCACAGACTAGACACTGGCTAAGCACAGGCTAGACACAGGCTAGAAACTGGCTAGGCACAGGCTAGACACAGGCTAGACACTGGCTGGGCACAGGCTAGGCAGAGGCTAGACACTGGCTACGTACAGGCTAGACACAGGCTAGACACAGGCTAGACACGGGATTGGCACAGACTAGACACTGGCTAAGCACAGGCTAGACACAGGCTAGAAACTGGCTAGTTACAGGCTAGACACAGGATAGACACAGGCTTGGCACAGACTATACACCGGCTTAGCACAGGCTAGACACAGGCTAGAAACTGGCTAGGCACAGGCTAGACAGAGGCTATACACAGGCTACACACGCGCTAGACACAGGCTAGACACAGGCTAGACACAGGCTAGACACAGGCTAGACACAGGCTAGACACAGGCTAGACACATTCTAGACACAGGCTAGACACAGGCTAGACACAGGCTAGACACAGGCTACACACAGGCTAGACACAAGCTAGACACAGGCTAGACACAGGCTAGACACAGGCTAGACACAGGCTAGACACATTCTAGACACAGGCTAGACACAGGCAAGACACAGGCTAGACACAGGCTAGACACAGGCTAGAAACTGGCTAGACACTGGCTAGACACAGGTTAGACACAGGCTAGACACAGGCTAGACACAGGCTAGACACAGGTTAGACACAGGCTAGAAACAGGCTAGATACAGGCTAGACACAGGCTAGACACTGGCTTGGCACAGACTAGACACTGGCTAAGCACAGGCTAGACACAGGCTAGAAACTGGCTAGACACAGGCTAGACACAGGCTAGACACAGGCTAGACACAGGCTAGACACAGGCTAGACACAGGCTAGACACAGGCTAGACACAGGCTAGACACAGGCTAGACACAGGCTAGACACAGGCTAGACACAGGCTAGACACAGGCTAGACACATTCTAGACACAGGCTAGACACAGGCAAGACACAGGTTAGACACAGGCTAGATACAGGCTAGACACAGGCTAGACACAGGCTAGACACAGGCTAGACACAAGCTAGACACAGGCTAGACACAGGCTAGACACAGGCTAGAAACAGGCTAGATACAGGCTAGACACAGGCTAGACACTGGCTTGGCACAGACTAGACACTGGCTAAGCACAGGCTAGACACAGGCTAGAAACTGGCTAGGCACAGGCTTGACAGAGGCTAGACAGAGGCTATACACTGGCTAGACACTGGCTAGGCACAGGATAGAAACAGGCTAGACACAGGCTAGACACAGGCTAGACACAGGCTAGACACAGGCTAGGCACAGGCTAGACACAGGCGAGACACAGGCTAGACACAGGCTAGACACAGGCTAGACACAGGCTAGACACAGGCAAGACACAGGCTAGACACAGGCTAGACACAGGCTAGACACTGGCTAGAAACTGGCTAGACACAGGCTAGACACTGGCTGGGCACAGGCTAGACACTGGCTAGGCACAGGCTAGACACAGACTAGACACAGGCTAGACACAGGGTAGACACAGACTAGACACAGGCTAGACACAGGCTAGACACAGGGTAGACACAGACTAGACACAGGCTAGACACAGGCTAGACAAAGGCTAGACACAGGCTAGAAACTGGCTAGGCACAGGCTATGCACAGGCTAGACAAAGGCTAGACACTGGCTAGGCACAGGCTAGGCACTGGCTAGATACTGGCTAGGCATACGCTATGCACATGCCAGTTTTAGGCAAGGCACAGGCTAGACACATGCTAGACACTGGCTAGACACAGGCTAGTTACAGGCTAGGCACAGGCTAGACACAGGCTAGACACTGTCTGGGCACAGGCTAGACACTGGCTGGGCACAGGCTAGACACTGGCTGGGCACAGGCTAGACACTGGCTAGGCACAGGCTAGACACTGGCTAGGCACAGGCTAGGCACTGGCTAGGTACAGGCTAGGAAGAGGCTAGGCACATGCTAGACACAGGGTAGACACAGGCTAGACACAGGCTAGACACAGGCTCGACACAGGCTAGACACAGGCTAGACACAAGCTAGACACAGGCTAGACACAGGCTAGACACAGGCTTGATACAGGCTAGATACAGGCTAGACACAGGCCAGACACAGAAACTGGCTAGAAACTGGCTAGGCACAGGCTAGACACAGGCTAGACACTGGCTGGGCACAGGCTAGGCAGAGGCTAGGCACTGGCTAGGTACAGGCTAGGCAGAGGCTAGGTACAGGCTAGGCAGAGGGTAGGCACATGCTAGACACAAGCTAGACACAGGCTAGACACAGGCTAGACACAGGCTAGTCACAGGCTAGACACAGGCTAGAAACTGGCTAGGCACAGGCTAGACACAGGCTAGACACTGTCTGGGCACAGGCTAGACACTGGCTAGGCATAGGCTAGACACAGGCTAGACACAGGCTAGACACAGGCTAGACACAGGCTAGACACAGGCTAGACACAGGCTAGACACAGGCTAGACACAGGCTAGACACAAGCTAGAGACAGGCTAGACACAGTCTAGACACAGGCTAGACACAGGCTAGAAACAAACTAGACACAGGCTAGACACAGGCTAGAAACTGGCTTGGCACAGACTAGACACTGGCTAAGCACAGTCTACAAACTGGCTAGGCACATGCTAGACACAGGCTAGACACAGGCTGGGCACAGGCTAGACACTGGCTAGGCACAGGCTAGACACTGGCTAGGCAAAGGCTAGACAATGGCTATGAACAGGCTAGACAATGGCTATGAACAGGCTAGGCACTGGCTAGGTACAGGCTAGGTACTGGCTAGGTAGAGGCTAGGCACTGGCTAGGTACAGGCTAGGCAGAGGCTAGGCACATACTTGACACAGGCTAGACACAGGCTAGACACAGGCTAGACACATGCTAGACACAGGCTAGACACAGGCTAGACACAGGCTAGACACAGGCAAGACACAGGCTAGACACAGGATAGACACTGGCTAGGCACAGGCTACACACGCGCTAGACAGGGGCTAGACACAGGCTAGACACATTCTAGACACAGGCTAGACACAGGCAAGACACAGGCTAGACACAGGCTAGATACAGGCTAGACACAGGCTAGACACAGGCTAGACACAGGCTAGACACAAGCTAGACACAAGCTAGACACAGGCTAGACACAGGCTAGACACAGGCTAGAAACAGGCTAGATACAGGCTAGACACAGGCTAGACACTGGCTTGGCACAGACTAGACACTGGCTAAGCACAGGCTAGACACAGGCTAGAAACTGGCTAGGCACAGGCTAGACAGAGGCTAGACAGAGGCTAGACAGAGGCTATACACTGGCTAGACACTGGCTAGGCACAGGATAGAAACAGGCTAGACACAGGCTAGACACAGGCTAGACACAGGCTAGACACAGGCTAGACACAGGCTAGGCACAGGCTAGACACAGGCGAGACACAGGCTAGACACAGGCTAGACACAGGCTAGACACAGGCTAGACACAGGCAAGACACAGGCTAGACACAGGCTAGACACAGGCTAGACACTGGCTAGAAACTGGCTAGACACTGGCTAGACACTGGCTAGGCACAGGATAGAAACAGGCTAGACACAGGCCAGACACAGGCTAGACACAGGCTAGACACAGGCTAGGCACAGGCTAGACACAGGCGAGACACAGGCTAGACACAGGCTAGACACAGGCTAGACACAGGCTAGACACAGGCTAGACACAGGCAAGACACAGGCTAGACACAGGCTAGACACAGGCTAGACACTGGCTAGAAACTGGCTAGACACAGGCTGGGCACAGGCTAGACACTGGCTAGGCACAGGCTAGACACAGACTAGACACAGGCTAGACACAGGGTAGACACAGACTAGACACAGGCTAGACACAGGCTAGACACAGGGTAGACACAGACTAGACACAGGCTAGACACAGGCTAGACACAGGCTAGACAAAGGCTAGACACAGGCTAGAAACTGGCTAGGCACAGGCTATGCACAGGCTAGACAAAGGCTAGACACTGGCTAGGCACAGGCTAGGCACTGGCTAGATACTGGCTAGGCATACGCTATGCACATGCCAGTTTTAGGCAAGGCACAGGCTAGACACATGCTAGACACTGGCTAGACACAGGCTAGTTACAGGCTAGGCACAGGCTAGACACAGGCTAGACACTGTCTGGGCACAGGCTACACACTGGCTGGGCACAGGCTAGACACTGGCTGGGCACAGGCTAGACACTGGCTAGGCACAGGCTAGCCACTGGCTAGGTACAGGCTAGGAAGAGGCTAGGCACATGCTAGACACAGGGTAAACACAGGCTGGACACAGGCTAGACACAGGCTAGACACAGGCTCGACACAGGCTAGACACAGGCTAGACACAAGCTAGACACAGGCTAGACACAGGCTAGACACAGGCTTGATACAGGCTAGATACAGGCTAGACACAGGCCAGAAACAGAAACTGGCTAGAAACTGGCTAGGCACAGGCTAGACACAGGCTAGACACTGGCTGGGCACAGGCTAGGCAGAGGCTAGGCACTGGATAGGTACAGGCTAGGCAGAGGCTAGGTACAGGCTAGGCAGAGGCTAGGCACATGCTAAACACAGGCTAGACACAGGCTAGACACAGGCTAGACACAGGCTAGTCACAGGCTAGACACAGGCTAGAAACTGGCTAGGCACAGGCTAGACACAGGCTAGACACTGTCTGGGCACAGGCTAGACACTGGCTAGGCATAGGCTAGACACAGGCTAGACACAGGCTAGACACAGGCTAGACACAGGCTAGACACTGGCTGGGCACAGGCTAGACACTGGCTAGGCACAGGCTAGGCACTGGCTAGGTACAGGCTAGGAAGAGGCTAGGCACATGCTAGACACAGGGTAGACACAGGCTAGACACAGGCTAGACACAAGCTAGACACAGGCTAGACACAGGCTAGACACAGGCTAGACACAGGCAAGACACAGGCTAGACACAGGCTAGACACTGGCTAGGCACAGGCTACACACGCGCTGGACAGGGGCTAGACACAGGCTAGACACAGGCTAGAAACAGGCTAGACACATTCTAGACACAGGCTAGACACAGGCTAGACACAGGCTAGACACAGGCTAGACACAGGGTAGACACATTCTAGACACAGGCTAGACACAGGCTAGACACAGGCTAGTTACAGGCTAGACACAGGCTAGACACAGGCTAGACACAGGCTAGACTCAGGCTAGACACAGGCTAGACACAGGCTAGACACAGGCTAGACACAGGCTTGACACAGGCTAGACACAGGCTAGACAAAGGCTAGACACAGGCTAGAAACTGGCTAGGCACAGGCTATGCACAGGCTATACAAAGGCTAGACACTGGCTAGGCACAGGCTAGGCACTGGCTAGATACTGGCTAGGCATACGCTATGCACATGCCAGTCTCAGGCAAGGCACAGGCTAGACACAGGCTAGACACTGGCTAGACACAGGCTAGTTACAGGCTAGGCACAGGCTAGACACAGGCTAGACACTGGCTGGGCACAGGCTAGACACTGGCTAGGCACAGGCTAGGCACTGGCTAGGTACAGGCTAGGCACTGGCTAGGTACAGGCTAGGAAGAGGCTAGGCACATGCTAGACACAGGGTAGACACAGGCTAGACACAGGCTAGACACAGACTAGACACAGGCTAGACACAGGCTAGACACAGGCTAGACACAGGCTCGACACAGGCTAGACACAGGCTAGACACAAGCTAGACACAGGCTAGACACAGGCTAGACACAGGCTTGAAACAGGCTAGATACAGGCTAGACACAGGCCAGACACAGGCTAGACACAGGCTAGACACAGGCTAGTCACAGGCTAGACACAGGCTAGACACAGGCTAGACACAGGCTAGACACAGGCTAGACACAGGCTAGACACAGGCTAGACACAGGCTAGACAAAGGCTAGACACAGGCTAGAAACTGGCTAGGCACAGGCTATGCACAGGCTAGACAAAGGCTAGACACTGGCTAGGCACAGGCTAGGCACTGGCTAGATACTGGCTAGGCATACGCTATGCACATGCCAGTTTTAGGCAAGGCACAGGCTAGACACAGGCTAGACACTGGCTAGACACAGTCTACAAACTGGCTAGGCACATGCTAGACACAGGCTAGACACAGGCTGGGCACAGGCTAGACACTGGCTAGGCACAGGCTAGACACTGGCTAGGCAAAGGCTAGACAATGGCTATGAACAGGCTAGACAATGGCTATGAACAGGCTAGGCACTGGCTAGGTACTGGCTAGGTACAGGCTAGGTAGAGGCTAGACACAGGCTAGACACAGGCTAGACACATTCTAGACACAGGCTAGACACAGGCTAGACACAGGCTAGACACATTCTAGACACAGGCTAGACACAGGCTAGACACAGGCTAGACACAGGCTAGACACAGGCTAGACACAAGCTAGACACAGGCTAGACACAGGCTAGACACAGGCTAGACACAGGCTAGAAACAGGCTAGATACAGGCTAGACACAGGCTAGACACAGGCTAGACACAGGCTAGACACAGGCTAGACACAGGCTAGACACAGGCTAGACACAGGCTAGACACAGGCTAGACACAGGCTAGACACAGGCTAGACACAGGCTAGACACAGGCTAGACACAAGCAAGACACAGGCTAGACACAGGCTAGACACAGGCTAGACACAGGCTAGACACATGCTAGACACTGGCTAGGCACAGGCTAGACACAGACTAGACACAGGCTAGACACAGGCTAGACACTGGCTAGGCACAGGCTAGGCACAGGCTAGGCACAGGCTAGACACAGACTAGACACAGGCTAGACACAGGCTAGACACAGGCTAGACACAGGCTAGACACAGGCTAGACACAGGCTAGACACAGGCTAGACACAGGCTAGACACAGGCTAGACACAGGCTAGACAAAGGCTAGACACAGGCTAGTAACTGGCTAGGCACAGGCTATGCACAGGCTATACAAAGGCTAGACACTGGCTAGGCACAGGCTAGGCACTGGCTAGATACTGGCTAGGCATACGGTATGCACATGCCAGTTTTAGGCAAGGCACAGGCTAGACACATGCTAGACACTGGCTAGACACAGGCTAGTTACAGACTAGGCACAGGCTAGACACAGGCTAGACACTGGCTGGGCACAGGCTAGACACTGGCTAGGCACAGGCTAGGCACTGGCTAGGTACAGGCTAGGAAGAGGCTAGGCACATGCTAGACACAGGGTAGACACAGGCTAGACACAGGCTAGACACAGGCTAGACACAGGCTAGACACAGGCTCGACACAGGCTAGACACAGGCTAGACACAAGCTAGACACAGGCTAGACACAGGCTAGACAAGGGCTTGGCACAGACTAGACACTGGCTAAGCACAGGCTAGACACAGGCTAGAAACTGGCTAGGCACAGGCTAGACACAGGCTAGACACTGGCTGGGAACAGGCTAGGCAGAGGCTAGGCACTGGCTAGGTACAGGCTAGGCAGAGGCTAGGCACATGCTAGACACAGGCTAGACACAGGCTAGCCACAGGCTAGTCACAGGCTAGGCACAGGCAAGAAATTGGCTAGGCACAGGCTAGACACAGGCTAGACACAGGCTAGACACTGGCTGGGCACAGGCTAGACACTGGCTGGGCACAGGCTAGACACAGGCTAGACACAGGCTAGACACAAGCTAGAGACAGGCTAGACACAGTCTAGACACAGGCAAGACACAGGCTAGACACAGGCTAGACACTGGCTAGGCAAAGGCTAGACAATGGCTATGAACAGGCTAGACAATGGCTATGAACAGGCTAGGCACTGGCTAGGTACAGGCTAGGTACTGGCTAGGTAGAGGCTAGACACAGGCTAGACACAGGCTAGACACAGGCTAGACACATTCTAGACACAGGCAAGACACAGGCTAGACACAGGCTAGACACATTCTAGACACAGGCTAGACACAGGCTAGACACAGGCTAGACACAGGCTAGACACAAGCTAGACACAGGCTAGACACAGGCTAGACACAGGCTAGACACAGGCTAAAAACAGGCTAGAAACAGGCTAGATACAGGCTAGACACAGGCTAGACACAGGCTAGACACAGGCTAGACACAGGCTAGACACAGGCTAGACACAGGCTAGACACAGGGATAGACACAGGCTAGACACAGGCTAGACAAAGGCTAGACACAGGCTAGACACAAGCAAGACACAGGCTAGACACAGGCTAGACACAGGCTAGACACAGGCTAGACACATGCTAGACACTGGCTAGGCACAGGCTAGACACAGACTAGACACAGGCTAGACACAGGCTAGACACAGGCTAGACACAGGCTAGACACAGGCTAGACACAGGCTAGACACAGGCTAAACACAGGCTAGACACAGGCTAGACACAGGCTAGACACAGGCTAGACACAGGCTAGACACAGGCTAGACACAGGCTAGACACAGGCTAGACACAGGCTAGACAAAGGCTAGACACAGGCTAGAAACTGGCTAGGCACAGGCTATGCACAGGCTAGACAAAGGCTAGACACTGACTAGGCACAGGCTAGGCACTGGCTAGATACTGGCTAGGCATACGCTATGCACATGCCAGTTTTAGGCAAGGCACAGGCTAGACACAGGCTAGACACTGGCTAGACACAGGCTAGTTACAGGCTAGGCACAGGCTAGACACAGGCTAGACACAGGCTAGACACAGGCTAGACACAGGCTAGACACAGGCTAGACACAGGCTAGACACAGGCTAGACACAGGCTAGACACAGGCTAGACACAGGCTAGACACAGGCTAGACACATTCTAGACACAGGCTAGACACATTCTAGACACAGGCTAGACACAAGCAAGACACAGGCTAGACACAGGCTAGACACAGGCTAGACACAGGCTAGACACAGGCTAGACACAGGCTAGACACAGGCTAGACACTGGCTAGGCACAGGCTAGACACTGGCTAGGCACAGGCTAGACACAGACTAGACACAGGCTAGACACAGGCTAGACACAGGCTAGAGACAGGCTAGACACAGGCTAGACACAGGCTAGACACAGGCTAGACACAGGCTAGACACAGGCTAGACACAGGCTAGACACAGGCTAGACACAGGCTAGACAAAGGCTAGACACAGGCTAGTAACTGGCTAGGCACAGGCTATGCACAGGCTATACAAAGGCTAGACACTGGCTAGGCACAGGCTAGGCACTGGCTAGATACTGGCTAGGCATACGCTATGCACATGCCAGTTTTAGGCAAGGCACAGGCTAGACACATGCTAGACACTGGCTAGACACAGGCTAGTTACAGACTAGGCACAGGCTAGACACAGGCTAGACACTGGCTGGGCACAGGCTAGACACTGGCTAGGCACAGGCTAGGCACTGGCTAGGTACAGGCTAGGAAGAGGCTAGGCACATGCTAGACACAGGGTAGACACAGGCTAGACACAGGCTAGACACAGGCTAGACACAGGCTAGACACAGGCTCGACACAGGCTAGACACAGGCTAGACACAAGCTAGACACAGGCTAGACACATTTTAGACACAGGCTAGACACAGGCTAGACACAGGCTAGACACAGGCTAGACACAAGCTAGTCACAGGCTAGACACAGGCTAGACACAGGCTAGACACAGGCTAGACACATTTTAGACACAGGCTAGACACAGGCTAGACACAGGCTAGACACAGGCTAGACACAAGCTAGTCACAGGCTAGACACAGGCAAGACACAGGCTAGACACAGGCTAGACACAGGCTCGACACAGGCTAGACACAGGCTAGACACAAGCTAGACACAGGCTAGACACAGGCTTGAAACAGGCTAGATACAGGCTAGACACAGGCCAGACACAGGCTAGACACAGGCTAGACACAGGCTAGTCACAGGCTAGACACAGGCTAGAAACTGGCTAGGCACAGGCTAGACACAGGCTAGACACAGGCTAGACACTGGCTGGGCACAGGCTAGACACTGGCTGGGCACAGGCTAGACACAGGCTAGACACAGGCTAAACACAAGCTAGAGACAGGCTAGACACAGTCTAGACACAGGCTAGACACAGGCTAGAAACAGACTAGACTCAGGCTAGACACAGGCTAGAAACTGGCTTGGCACAGACTAGACACTGGCTAAGCACAGTCTACAAACTGGCTAGACACATGCTAGACACAGGCTAGACACAGGCTGGGCACAGGCTAGACACTGGCTAGGCACAGGCTAGACACTGGCTAGGCAAAGGCTAGACAATGGCTATGAACAGGCTAGACAATGGCTATGAACAGGCTAGGCACTGGCTAGGTACAGGCTAGGTACTGGCTAGGTAGAGGCTAGACACAGGCTAGACACAGGCTAGACACAGGCTAGACACAGGCTAGACACAGGCTAAACACAGGCTAGACACAGGCTAGACACAGGCTAGACACAGGCTAGACACAGGCTAGACACAGGCTAGACACAGGCTAAAAACAGGCTAGAAACAGGCTAGATACAGGCTAGACACAGGCTAGACACAGGCTAGACACAGGCTAGACACAGGCTAGACACAGGCTAGACACAGGCTAGACACAGGATAGACACAGGCTAGACACAGGCTAGACAAAGGCTAGACACAGGCTAGACACAAGCAAGACACAGGCTAGACACAGGCTAGACACAGGCTAGACACAGGCTAGACACATGCTAGACACTGGCTAGGCACAGGCTAGACACAGACTAGACACAGGCTAGACACAGGCTAGACACAGGCTAGACACAGGCTAGACACAGGCTAGACACAGGCTAGACACAGGCTAAACACAGGCTAGACACAGGCTAGACACAGGCTAGACACAGGCTAGACACAGGCTAGACACAGGCTAGACACAGGCTAGACACAGGCTAGACACAGGCTAGACAAAGGCTAGACACAGGCTAGAAACTGGCTAGGCACAGGCTATGCACAGGCTAGACAAAGGCTAGACACTGGCTAGGCACAGGCTAGGCACTGGCTAGATACTGGCTAGGCATACGCTATGCACATGCCAGTTTTAGGCAAGGCACAGGCTAGACACAGGCTAGACACTGGCTAGACACAGGCTAGTTACAGGCTAGGCACAGGCTAGACACAGGCTAGACACTGGCTAGACACAGGCTAGACACAGGCTAGACACAGGCTAGACACAGGCTAGACACAGGCTAGACACAGGCTAGACACAGGCTAGACACAGGCTAGACACAGGCTAGACACATTCTAGACACAGGCTAGACACATTCTAGACACAGGCTAGACACAAGCAAGACACAGGCTAGACACAGGCTAGACACAGGCTAGACACAGGCTAGACACAGGCTAGACACAGGCTAGACACAGGCTAGACACTGGCTAGGCACAGGCTAGACACTGGCTAGGCACAGGCTAGACACAGACTAGACACAGGCTAGACACAGGCTAGACACAGGCTAGAGACAGGCTAGACACAGGCTAGACACAGGCTAGACACAGGCTAGACACAGGCTAGACACAGGCTAGACACAGGCTAGACACAGGCTAGACACAGGCTAGACAAAGGCTAGACACAGGCTAGTAACTGGCTAGGCACAGGCTATGCACAGGCTATACAAAGGCTAGACACTGGCTAGGCACAGGCTAGGCACTGGCTAGATACTGGCTAGGCATACGCTATGCACATGCCAGTTTTAGGCAAGGCACAGGCTAGACACATGCTAGACACTGGCTAGACACAGGCTAGTTACAGACTAGGCACAGGCTAGACACAGGCTAGACACTGGCTGGGCACAGGCTAGACACTGGCTAGGCACAGGCTAGGCACTGGCTAGGTACAGGCTAGGAAGAGGCTAGGCACATGCTAGACACAGGGTAGACACAGGCTAGACACAGGCTAGACACAGGCTAGACACAGGCTAGACACAGGCTCGACACAGGCTAGACACAGGCTAGACACAGGCTAGACACAGGCTAGACACATTTTAGACACAGGCTAGACACAGGCTAGACACAGGCTAGACACAGGCTAGACACAGGCTAGACACAGGCTAGACACAGGCTAGACACAGGCTAGACACAGGCTAGACACATTTTAGACACAGGCTAGACACAGGCTAGACACAGGCTAGACACAGGCTAGACACAGGCTAGACACAGGCTAGACACAGGCTAGACACAGGCTAGACACAGGCTAGACACAGGCTAGACACAGGCTAGACACAGGCTAGACACAGGCTAGACACAGGCTAGACACAGGCTAGACACAGGCTAGACACAGGCTAGACACAGGCTAGACACAGGCTAGACACAGGCTAGACACAGGCTAGACACAGGCTAGACACAGGCTAGACACAGGCTAGACACAGGCTAGACACAGGCTAGACACAGGCTAGACACAGGCTAGACACAGGCTAGACACAGGCTAGACACAGGCTAGACACAGGCTAGACACAGGCTAGACACAGGCTAGACACAGGCTAGACACAGGCTAGACACAGGCTAGACACAGGCTAGACACAGGCTAGACACAGGCTAGACACAGGCTAGGCACAGGCTAGACACAGGCTAGACACAGGCTAGACACAGGCTAGACACAGGCTAGGCACAGGCTAGACACTGGCTAGGCACAGGCTAGACACTGGCTAGACACAGGCTAGACAATGGCTAGGAACAGGCTAGGCACTGGCTAGACACTGGCTAGGCACAGGCTAGACAGGCCAGACTTAGGCCAGCACAGGCTAGACACAGGCTAGACACAGGCTAGACACAGGCTAGACACAGGCTAGACACAGGCTAGACACAGGCTAGACACAGGCTAGACACAGGCTAGACACAGGCTAGACACAGGCTAGACACAGGCTAGACACAGGCTAGACACAGGCTAGACACAGGCTAGACACAGGCTAGACACAGGCTAGACACATGCTAGACACAGGCTAGACACAGGCTAGACACAGGCTAGACACAGGCTAGACACAGGCTAGACACAGGCTAGACACAGGCTAGACACAGGCTAGACACAGGCTAGACACAGGCTAGACACAGGCTAGACACAGGCTAGACACATGCTAGACACTGGCTAGGCACAGGCTAGACACAGACTAGACACAGGCTAGACACAGGCTAGACACAGGCTAGACACAGGCTAGACACAGGCTAGACACAGGCTAGACACAGGCTAGACACAGGCTAGACACAGGCTAGACACAGGCTAGACACAGGCTAGACACAGGCTAGACAAAGGCTAGACACAGGCTAGAAACTGGCTAGGCACAGGCTATGCACAGGCTAGACAAAGGCTAGACACTGGCTAGGCACAGGCTAGGCACTGGCTAGTTACTGGCTAGGCATACGCTATGCACATGCCAGTTTTAGGCAAGGCACAGGCTAGACACAGGCTAGACACTGGCTAGACACAGGCTAGTTACAGGCTAGGCACAGGCTAGACACAGGCTAGACACTGGCTAGGCACAGGCTAGACACAGGCTAGGCACAGGCTAGGCACGGCTAGGCACAGGCTAGACACAGGCTAGACACAGGCTAGACACAGGGCTAGACACAGGCTAGACACAGGCTAGACACAGGCTAGACACAGGCTAGACACAGGCTAGACACAAGCTAGACACAGGCTAGACACAGGCTAGACACAGGCTAGACACATGGCTAGACACAGGCTAGACACAGGCTAGGCACAGGCTAGACACTGGCTAGACACAGGCTAGACACAGGCTAGACACAGGCTAGACACAGGCTAGACACAGGCTAGACACAGGCTAGACACAGGCTAGACACAGGCTAGACACAGGCTAGACACAGGCTAGACACAGGCTAGACACAGGCTAGACACAGGCTAGACACAGGCTAGACACAGGCTAGGCACAGGCTAGGCACAGGCTAGACACAGGCTAGACACTGGCTAGGACACAGGCTAGACACAGGCTAGACACAGGCTAGACACAGGCTAGACACAGGCTAGACACAGGCTAGACACAGGCTAGACACAGGCTAGACACAGGCTAGACACAGGCTAGACACTGGCTAGGCACAGGCTAGACACTGGCTAGGCACAGGCTAGGCACTGGCTAGGTCACAGGCTAGGACAGAGGCTAGGCACAGGCTAGACACAGGCTAGACACAGGCTAGACACAGGCTAGACACAGGCTAGACACAGGCTAGACACAGGCTAGACACAGGCTAGATACAGGCTAGACACAGGCTAGACACAGGCTAGACACAGGCTTGGCACAGACTAGACACTAGGCTAAGACACAGGCTAGAAACTGGCTAGACACAGGCTAGACACAGGCTAGACACTGGCTGGGCACAGGCTAGGCAGTGGCTAGGCACTGGCTAGGTTCAGGCTAGGCACAGGCTAGGCACATGGCTAGGACACAGGCTAGACACATGGCTAGACACAGGCTAGACACAGGCTAGGCACAGGCTAGGCACAGGCTAGACACAGGCTAGACACAGGCTAGACACAGGCTAGACACTGGCTGGACACAGGCTAGACACAGGCTAGACACAGGCTAGACACAAGCTAGAGACAGGCTAGACACAGTCTAGACACAGGCAAGACACAGGCTAGACAC
>JAEIFO010000015.1:0-11597 GCA_018903695.1 Zaprionus gabonicus | reverse complement strand
CTAGCCAGTGTATAACCTGTGCCTAGCCAGTGTCTAGCCTGTGCCCAGCCAGAGTCTAGCCTGTGTTTAGCCTGTGCCTAGCCAGTTTCTAGCCTGTATCTTGCCTGTGCTTAGCCAGTGTCTAGTCTGTGCCAAGCCAGTGTCTAGCCTGTGCCTAGCCAGTGTCTAGCCTGTGTCTAGCCTGTTCCTTGCCTGTGACTGGCATGTGCATAGCCTGTGCCTAGCCAGTGTCTAGCCTGTGTCTAGCCTGTGCCTTGCCTGAGACTGGAATGTGCATAGCCTGTGCCTAGCCAGTGTCTAGCCTGTGTCTAGGCTGTGCCTTGCGTGAGACTGGCATGTGCCTAGCGTGTGCCTAGCCAGTGTCTAGGCTGTGTCTAGCCTGTGCCTTGCCTGAGACTGGCATGTGCATAGCGTGTGCCTAGCCAGTGTCTAGCCAGTGCCTAGCCTGTGCCTAGCCTGTGTCTTGCCTGTGTCTAGCCTGTGTCTAGCCTCTGCCTTGCCTGTGACTGGCATGTGCATAGCCAGTGTATAGCCTCTGTCTAGCCTGTGTCTAGCCTGTGTCTAGCCTGTGTCTAGCCTGTGCCTTGCCTGAGACAGGCATGTGCATAGCGTGTGCCCAGCCAGTGTCTAGCCAGTGCCTAGCCTGTGCCTAGCCAGTGTCTAGCCTTTGTCTAGCCTGTGCCTAGCCAGTGTATAGCCTCTGTCTAGCCTGTGTCTAGCCGGTGTCTAGCCTGTGTCTAGCCTGTGTCTAGCCTGTGTCTAGCCTGTGTCTAGCCTGTGTCTAGCCTGTGTCTAGCCTGTGTCTAGCCTGTGTCTAGCCTGTGTCTAGCCTGTGTCTAGCCTGTGTCTAGCCTGTGCCTTGCCTGTGACTGGCATGTGCATGGCATGTCCCTAGCCGGTGTCTAGCCTGTGCCTTGCCTGAGACTGGTATGTGCATAGCGTGTGCCTAGCCAGTGCCTAGCCTGTGCCTAGCCAGTGTCTAGCCTTTGTCTAGCCTGTGCATAGCCAGAGTCTAGCCTGTGCCTAGCCAGTGTCTAGCCTTTGTCTAGCCTGTGCATAGCTAGTGCCTAGCCAGTGCCTAGCCTGTGCCTAGCCAGTGTCTAGCCTTTGTCTAGCCTGTGCATAGCCTGTGTCTAGCCTGTGCCTAGCCAGTGTATAGCCTCTGTCTAGCCTGTGTCTAGTCTGTGTCTAGCCGGTGTCTAGCCGGTGTCTAGCCGGTGTCTAGCCGGTGTCTAGCCTGTGCCTAGCCTGTGCCTAGCCTGTGCCTTGCCTATGCCTAGCCTGTGTCTAGCCTGTGCCTAGCCTGTGCCTAGCCTATGCCTAGCCTGTGTCTAGCCTGTCTAGCCTGTGTCTAGCCTGTGTCTAGCCTGTGTCTAGCCAATGTCTAGCCAGAGCCTAGCCTGTGCCTAGCCAGTGTCTAGCATGTGTCTAGCCTGTGTCTAGCCTGTCTAGCCTGTGTCTAGCCTGTGTCTAGCCTGTGTCTAGCCTGTGTCTAGCCTATGTCTAGCCTGTGTCTAGCCTGTGTCTAGCCTGTGCCAAGCCAGTGTCTAGCCTGTGTCTAGCCTGTATCTAGCCTGTGTCTAGCCTGTTTCTAGCCTGTGTCTTGCCTGTGTCTAGCCTGTGTCTAGCCTGTGCCTTGCCTGAGACAGGCATGTGCATAGCGTGTGCCTAGCCAGTGTCTAGCCAGTGCCTAGCCTGTGTCTAGCCAGTGTCTAGCCTTTGTCTAGCCTGTGCATAGCCTGTGTCTAGCCTGTGCCTAGCCAGTGTATAACCTGTGCCTAGCCAGTGTCTAGCCTGTGCCCAGCCAGTGATAAGCCTGTGTTTAGCCTGTGCCTAGCCAGTTTCTAGCCTGTGTCTTGCCTGTGCTTAGCCAGTGTCTAGTCTGTGCCAAGCCAGTGTCTAGCCAGTGTCTAGCCTGTGCCTAGCCAGTGTCTAGCCTGTGTCTAGCCTGTGCCTTGCCTGAGACTGGAATGTGCATAGCCTGTGCCTAGCCAGTGTCTAGCCTGTGTCTAGGCTGTGCCTTGCCTGAGACTGGCATGTGCCTAGCGTGTGCCTAGCCAATGTCTAGGCTGTGTCTAGCCTGTGCCTTGCCTGAGACTGGCATGTGCATAGCGTGTGCCTAGCCAGTGTCTAGCCAGTGCCTAGCCTTTGCCTAGCCTGTGTCTAGCCTGTGTCTAGCCTGTGCCTTGCCTGTGACTGGCATGTGCACAGCCAGTGTATAGCCTCTGTCTAGCCTGTGTCTAGCCTGTGTCTAGTCTGTGCCTTGCCTGAGACAGGCATGTGCATAGCGTTTGCCCAGCCAGTGTCTAGCCAGTGCCTAGCCTGTGCCTAGCCAGTGTCTAGCCTTTGTCTAGCCTGTGCATAGCCTGTGTCTAGCCTGTGCCTAGCCAGTGTATAGCCTCTGTCTAGCCTGTGTCTAGCCTGTGTCTAGCCTGTGTCTAGCCTGTGTCTAGCCTGTGTCTAGCCTGTGTCTAGCCTGTCTAGCCTGTGTCTAGCCTGTGTCTAGCCTGTGTCTAGCCTGTGTCTAGCCTGTGCCTAGCCTGTGCATAGCGTTTGCACAGCCAGTGTCTAGCCAGTGCCTAGCATGTGCCTAGCCAGTGTCTAGCCGTTGTCTAGCCTGTGTCTAGCCTGTATAGCCTCTGTCTAGCCTGTGTCTAGCCTGTGTCTAGCCTGTGTCTAGCCTGTGCCTTGCCTGAGACTGGTATGTGCATAGCGTGTGCCTAGCCAGTGTCTAGCCAGTGCCTAGCCTGTGCCTAGCCAGTGTCTAGGCTTTGTCTAGCCTGTGCATAGCCAGAGTCTAGCCTGTGCCTAGCCAGTGTCTAGCCTTTGTCTAGCCTGTGCATAGCCAGTGCCTAGCCAGTGCCTAGCCTGTGCCCAGCCAGTGTCTAGCCAGTGCCTAGCCTGTGCCTAGCCAGTGTCTAGGCTTTGTCTAGCCTGTGCATAGCCAGAGTCTAGCCTGTGCCTAGCCAGTGTCTAGCCTTTGTCTAGCCTGTGCATAGCCAGTGCCTAGCCAGTGCCTAGCCTGTGCCCAGCCAGTGTCTAGCCTGTGTCTAGCCTGTGCCTAGCCAGTTTCTAGCGTGTGTCTTGCCTGTGCTTAGCCAGTGTCTAGTCTGTGCCAAGCCAGTGTCTAGCCTGTGCCTAGCCAGTGTCTAGCCTGTGTCTAGCCTGTTCCTTGCCTGTGACTGGAATGTGCATAGCCTGTGCCTAGCCAGTGTCTAGCCTGTGTCTAGCCTGTGCCTAACCAGTTTCTAGCCTGTGTCTAGCCTGTGTCTAGCCTGTGCCCAGCCTGTGTCTTGCCTGTGTCTAGCATGTGCCTAGCCTCTGCCTAGCCTGTACCTAGCCAGTGCCTAGCCTGTACCTAGCCAGTACCTAGCCTGTACCTAGCCAGTACCTAGCCTGTACATAGCCATTTTCTAGCCTGTGCCTAGCCAGTGTCTAGCCTGTGCCTAGCCAGTGTCTAGCCTGTGCCTAGCCAGTGTCTAGCCTGTGCCCAGCCAGTGTCTAGCCTGTGTCTAGCCTGTGCCAAGCCAGTGTCTAGCCTGTGTCTAGCCTGTATCTAGCCTGTGTCTAGCCTGTTTCTAGCCTTTGTCTTGCCTGTGTCTAGCCTGTGTCTAGCCTGTGCCTTGCCTGAGACAGGCATGTGCATAGCGTGTGCCTAGCCAGTGTCTAGCCAGTGCCTAGCCTGTGCATAGCCTGTGTCTAGCCTGTGCCTAGCCAGTGTATAACCTGTGCCTAGCCAGTGACTAGCCTGTGCCCAGCCAGTGTCTAGCCTGTGTCTAGCCTGTGCCTAGCCAGTTTCTAGCCTGTGTCTTGCCTGTGCTTAGCCAGTGTCTAGTCTGTGCCAAGCCAGTGTCTAGCCTGTGCCTAGCCAGTGTCTAGCCTGTGTCTAGGCTGTGCCTTGCCTGAGACTGGCATGTGCCTAGCGTGTGCCTAGCCAATGTCTAGGCTGTGTCTAGCCTGTGCCTTGCCTGAGACTGGCATGTGCATAGCGTGTGCCTAGCCAGTGTCTAGCCAGTGCCTAGCCTTTGCCTAGCCTGTGTCTAGCCTGTGTCTAGCCTGTGCCTTGCCTGTGACTGGCATGTGCATAGCCAGTGTATAGCCTCTGTCTAGCCTGTGTCTAGCCTGTGTCTAGCCTGTGCCTTGCCTGAGACAGGCATGTGCATAGCGTTTGCCCAGCCAGTGTCTAGCCAGTGCCTAGCCTGTGCCTAGCCAGTGTCTAGCCTTTGTCTAGCCTGTGCATAGCCTGTGTCTAGCCTGTGCCTAGCCAGTGTATAGCCTCTGTCTAGCCTGTGTCTAGCCTGTGTCTAGCCTGTGTCTAGCCTGTGTCTAGCCTGTGTCTAGCCTGTGTCTAGCCTGTCTAGCCTGTGTCTAGCCTGTGTCTAGCCTGTGTCTAGCCTGTGTCTAGCCTGTGCCTAGCCTGTGCATAGCGTTTGCCCAGCCAGTGTCTGGCCAGTGCCTAGCCTGTGCCTAGCCAGTGTCTAGCCTTTGTCTAGCCTGTGTCTAGCCTGTATAGCCTCTGTCTAGCCTGTGTCTAGCCTGTGTCTAGCCTGTGTCTAGCCTGTGTCTAGCCTGTGTCTAGCCTGTGCCTTGCCTGTGACTGGCATGTGCATGGCATGTCCCTAGCCAGTGTCTAGCCTGTGCCTTGCCTGAGACTGGTATGTGCATAGCGTGTGCCTAGCCAGTGTCTAGCCAGTGCCTAGCCTGTGCCTAGCCAGTGTCTAGCCTTTGTCTAGCCTGTGCATAGCCAGAGTCTAGCCTGTGCCTAGCCAGTGTCTAGCCTTTGTCTAGCCTGTGCATAGCCAGTGCCTAGCCAGTGCCTAGCCTGTGCCCAGCCAGTGTCTAGCCTGTGTCTAGCCTGTGCCTAGCCAGTTTCTAGCGTGTGTCTTGCCTGTGCTTAGCCAGTGTCTAGTCTGTGCCAAGCCAGTGTCTAGCCTGTGCCTAGCCAGTGTCTAGCCTGTGTCTAGCCTGTTCCTTGCCTGTGACTGGAATGTGCATAGCCTGTGCCTAGCCAGTGTCTAGCCTGTGTCTAGGCTGTGCCTTGCCTAAGACTGGCATGTGCCTAGCGTGTGCCTAGCCAGTGTCTAGCCTTTGTCTAGCCTGTGCATAGCCAGAGTCTAGCCTGTGCCTAGCCAGTGTCTAGCCTTTGTCTAGCCTGTGCATAGCCAGTGCCTAGCCAGTGCCTAGCCTGTGCCTAGCCAGTGTCTAGCCTTTGTCTAGCCTGTGCATAGCCAGTGCCTAGCCTGTGCCTAGCCAGTGTCTAGCCTTTGTCTAGCCTGTGCATAGCCTGTGTCTAGCCTGTGCCTAGCCAGTGTATAGCCTCTGTCTAGCCTGTGTCTAGCCTGTGTCTAGCCTGTGTCTAGCCTGTGTCTAGCCTGTGTCTAGCCTGTCTAGCCTGTGTCTAGCCTGTGTCTAGCCTGTGTCTAGCCTGTGTCTAGCCTGTGCCTAGCCTGTGCATAGCGTTTGCCCAGCCAGTGTCTAGCCAGTGCCTAGCCTGTGCCTAGCCAGTGTCTAGCCTTTGTCTAGCCTGTGTCTAGCCTGTATAGCCTCTGTCTAGCCTGTGTCTAGCCTGTGTCTAGCCTGTGTCTAGCCTGTGTCTAGCCTGTGTCTAGCCTGTGCCTTGCCTGTGACTGGCATGTGCATGGCATGTCCCTAGCCAGTGTCTAGCCTGTGCCTTGCCTGAGACTGGTATGTGCATAGCGTGTGCCTAGCCAGTGTCTAGCCAGTGCCTAGCCTGTGCCTAGCCAGTGTCTAGCCTTTGTCTAGCCTGTGCATAGCCAGAGTCTAGCCTGTGCCTAGCCAGTGTCTAGCCTTTGTCTAGCCTGTGCATAGCCAGTGCCTAGCCAGTGCCTAGCCTGTGCCCAGCCAGTGTCTAGCCTGTGTCTAGCCTGTGCCTAGCCAGTTTCTAGCGTGTGTCTTGCCTGTGCTTAGCCAGTGTCTAGTCTGTGCCAAGCCAGTGTCTAGCCTGTGCCTAGCCAGTGTCTAGCCTGTGTCTAGCCTGTTCCTTGCCTGTGACTGGAATGTGCATAGCCTGTGCCTAGCCAGTGTCTAGCCTGTGTCTAGGCTGTGCCTTGCCTAAGACTGGCATGTGCCTAGCGTGTGCCTAGCCAGTGTCTAGCCTTTGTCTAGCCTGTGCATAGCCAGAGTCTAGCCTGTGCCTAGCCAGTGTCTAGCCTTTGTCTAGCCTGTGCATAGCCAGTGCCTAGCCAGTGCCTAGCCTGTGCCTAGCCAGTGTCTAGCCTTTGTCTAGCCTGTGCATAGCCTGTGTCTAGCCTGTGCCTAGCCAGTGTATAGCCTCTGTCTAGCCTGTGTCTAGTCTGCGTCTAGCCGGTGTCTAGCTGGTGTCTAGCCGGTGTCTAGCCGGTGTCTAGCCTGTGCCTAGCCTGTGCCTAGCCTGTGCCTTGCCTATGCCTATCCTGTGTCTAGCCTGTGCCTAGCCTGTGCCTAGCCTATGCCTAGCCTGTGTCTAGCCTGTCTAGCCTGTGTCTAGCCTGTGTCTAGCCTGTGTCTAGCCTGTGTCTAGCCTGTGTCTAGCCTATGTCTAGCCTGTGTCTAGCCTGTGTCTAGCCTGTGTCCAGCCTGTGCCTTGCCTGTGACTGGCATGTGCATGGCGTGTCCCTAGCCAGTGTCTAGCCTGTGCCTTGCCTGAGACTGGTATGTGCATAGCGTGTGCCTAGCCAATGTCTAGCCAGAGCCTAGCCTGTGCCTAGCCAGTGTCTAGCCTTTGTCTAGCCTGTGCATAGCCAGAGTCTAGCCTGTGCCTAGCCAGTGTGTAGCCTGTGTCTAGCCTGTGTCTAGCCAGTGTCGAGCCTGTGTCTAGCCTATGCCTAGCCAGTTTTTAGCCTGTTCCTAGCCAGTGTCTAGCCTGTGCCCAGCCAGTGTCTAGCCTGTGCCTAACCAGTTTCTAGCCTGTGTCTAGCCTGTGTCTAGCCTGTGCCCAGCCTGTGTCTTGCCTGTGTCTAGCATGTGCCTAGCCTCTGCCTAGCCTGTACCTAGCCAGTGCCTAGCCTGTACCTAGCCAGTACCTAGCCTGTACCTAGCCAGTACCTAGCCTGTACATAGCCATTTTCTAGCCTGTGCCTAGCCAGTGTCTAGCCTGTGCCTAGCCAGTGTCTAGCCTGTGCCTAGCCAGTGTCTAGCCTGTGCCCAGCTAGTGTCTAGCCTGTGTCTAGCCTGTGCCAAGCCAGTGTCTAGCCTGTGTCTAGCCTGTATCTAGCCTGTGTCTAGCCTGTTTCTAGCCTTTGTCTTGCCTGTGTCTAGCCTGTGTCTAGCCTGTGCCTTGCCTGAGACAGGCATGTGCATAGCGTGTGCCTAGCCAGTGTCTAGCCAGTGCCTAGCCTGTGCATAGCCTGTGTCTAGCCTGTGCCTAGCCAGTGTATAACCTGTGCCTAGCCAGTGACTAGCCTGTGCCCAGCCAGTGTCTAGCCTGTGTCTAGCCTGTGCCTAGCCAGTTTCTAGCCTGTGTCTTGCCTGTGCTTAGCCAGTGTCTAGTCTGTGCCAAGCCAGTGTCTAGCCTGTGCCTAGCCAGTGTCTAGCCTGTGTCTAGCCTGTTCCTTGCCTGTGACTGGCATGTGCATAGCCTGTGCCTAGCCAGTGTCTAGCCTGTGCCTTGCCTGAGACTGGTATGTGCATAGCGTGTGCCTAGCCAGTGTCTAGCCAGTGCCTAGCCTGTGCCTAGCCACTGTCTAGCCTTTGTCTAGCCTGTGCATAGCCAGAGTCTAGCCTGTGCCTAGCCTGTGTCTAGCCTGTGCCAAGCCAGTGTCTAGCCTGTGTCTAGCCTGTATCTAGCCTGTGTCTAGCCTGTTTCTAGCCTTTGTCTTGCCTGTGTCTAGCCTGTGTCTAGCCTGTGCCTTGCCTGAGACAGGCATGTGCATAGCGTGTGCCTAGCCAGTGTCTAGCCAGTGCCTAGCCTGTGCATAGCCTGTGTCTAGCCTGTGCCTAGCCAGTGTATAACCTGTGCCTAGCCAGTGACTAGCCTGTGCCCAGCCAGTGTCTAGCCTGTGTCTAGCCTGTGCCTAGCCAGTTTCTAGCCTGTGTCTTGCCTGTGCTTAGCCAGTGTCTAGTCTGTGCCAAGCCAGTGTCTAGCCTGTGCCTAGCCAGTGTCTAGCCTGTGTCTAGCCTGTTCCTTGCCTGTGACTGGCATGTGCATAGCCTGTGCCTAGCCAGTGTCTAGCCTGTGTCTAGCCTGTGCCTTGCCTGAGACTGGAATGTGCATAGCCTGTGCCTAGCCAGTGTCTAGCCTGTGTCTAGGCTGTGCCTTGCCTGAGACTGGCATGTGCCTTGCGTGTGCCTAGCCAATGTCTAGGCTGTGTCTAGCCTGTGCCTTGCCTGAGACTGGCATGTGCATAGCGTGTGCCTAGCCAGTGTCTAGCCAGTGCCTAGCCTGTGCCTAGCCTGTGTCTAGCCTGTGTCTAGCCTGTGCCTTGCCTGTGACTGGCATGTGCATAGCCAGTGTATAGCCTCTGTCTAGCCTGTGTCTAGCCTGTGTCTAGCCTGTGCCTTGCCTGAGACAGGCATGAGCATAGCGTTTGCCCAGCCAGTGTCTAGCCAGTGCCTAGCCTGTGCCTAGCCAGTGTCTAGCCTTTGTCTAGCCTGTGCATAGCCTGTGTCTAGCCTGTGCCTAGCCAGTGTATAGCCTCTGTCTAGCCTGTATCTAGCCTGTGTCTAGCCTGTGTCTAGCCTGTGTCTAGCCTGTGTCTAGCCTGTCTAGCCTGTGTCTAGCCTGTGTCTAGCCTGTGTCTAGCCTGTGTCTAGCCTGTGCCTTGCCTGTGACTGGCATGTGCATGGCATTTCCCTAGCCAGTGTCTAGCCTGTGCCTTGCCTGAGACTGGTATGTGCATAGCGTGTGCCTAGCCAGTGTCTAGCCAGTGCCTAGCCTGTGCCTAGCCAGTGTCTAGCCTTTGTCTAGCCTGTGCATAGCCAGAGTCTAGCCTGTGCCTAGCCAGTGTCTAGCCTTTGTCTAGCCTGTGCATAGCCAGTGCCTAGCCAGTGCCTAGCCTGTGCCTAGCCTGTGTCTAGCCTGTGTCTAGCCTGTGCCTTGCCTGTGACTGGCATGTGCATAGCCAGTGTATAGCCTCTGTCTAGCCTGTGTCTAGCCTGTGCCTAGCCAGTGTATAACCTGTGCCTAGCCAGTGTCTAGCCTGTGCCCAGCCAGTGTCTAGCCTGTGTCTAGCCTGTGCCTAGCCAGTTTCTAGCGTTTGTCTTGCCTGTGCTTAGCCAGTGTCTAGTCTGTTCCAAGCCAGTGTCTAGCCTGTGCCTAGCCAGTGTCTAGCCTGTGTCTAGCCTGTTCCTTGCCTGTGACTGGAATGTGCATAGCCTGTGCCTAGCCAGTGTCTAGCCTGTGTCTAGGCTGTGCCTTGCCTAAGACTGGCATGTGCCTAGCGTGTGCCTAGCCATTTTCTAGCCTTTGTCTAGCCTGTGCATAGCCAGAGTCTAGCCTGTGCCTAGCCAGTGTCTAGCCTTTTTCTAGCCTGTGCATAGCCCGTGCCTAGCCAGTGCCTAGCCTGTGCCTAGCCAGTGTCTAGCCTTTGTCTAGCCTGTGCATAGCCTGTGTCTAGCCTGTGCCTAGCCAGTGTATAGCCTCTGTCTAGCCTGTGTCTAGTCTGCGTCTAGCCGGTGTCTAGCTGGTGTCTAGCCGGTGTCTAGCCGGTGTCTAGCCTGTGCCTAGCCTGTGCCTAGCCTGTGCCTTGCCTATGCCTAGCCTGTGTCTAGCCTGTGCCTAGCCTGTGCCTAGCCTATGCCTAGCCTGTGTCTAGCCTGTCTAGCCTGTGTCTAGCCTGTGTCTAGCCTGTGTCTAGCCTGTGTCTAGCCTGTGTCTAGCCTGTGTCTAGCCTGTGTCTAGCCTGTGTCTAGCCTGTGTCTAGCCTGTGTCTAGCCTGTGTCTAGCATGTGTCTAGCCTGTGTCTAGCCTGTGTCTAGCCTGTCTAGCCTGTGTCTAGCCTGTGTCTAGCCTGTGTCTAGCCTGTGTCTAGCCTGTGTCTAGCCTGTGTCTAGCCTGTGCCTTGCCTGTGACTGGCATGTGCATGGCGTGTCCCTAGCCAGTGTCTAGCCTGTGCCTTGCCTGAGACTGGTATGTGCATAGCGTGTGCCTAGCCAATGTCTAGCCAGTGCCTAGCCTGTGCCTAGCCAGTGTCTAGCCTTTGTCTAGCCTGTGCATAGCCAGAGTCTAGCCTGTGTCTATCCTGTGTCTAGCCTGTGTCTAGCCTGTGTCTAGCCTGTGCCTTGCCTGTGACTGGCATGTGCATGGCGTGTCCCTAGCCAGTGTCTAGCCTGTGCCTTGCCTGAGACTGGTATGTGCATAGCGTGTGCCTAGCCAGTGTCTAGCCAGTGCCTAGCCTGTGCCTAGCCTGTTCCTAGCCAGTGTCTAGCTTTTGTCTAGCCTGTGCATAGCCAGAGTCTAGCCTGTGCCTAGCCAGTGTATAGCCTCTGTCTAGCCTGTGTGTAGCCTGTGTCTAGCCTGTGTCTAGCCTGTGTCTAGCCTGTCTAGCCTGTGTCTAGCCTGTGTCTAGCCTGTGTCTAGCCTGTGTCTAGCCTGTGTCTAGCCTGTGTCTAGCCTGTGTCTAGCCTGTGTCTAGCCTGTGCCTTGCCTGTGACTGGCATGTGCATGGCATGTCCCTAGCCAGTGTCTAGCCTGTGCCTTGCCTGAGACTGGTATGTGCATAGCGTGTGCCTAGCCAGTGTCTAGCCAGTGCCTAGCCTGTGCCTAGCCAGTGTCTAGCCTTTGTCTAGCCTGTGCATAGCCAGAGTCTAGCTTGTGCCTAGCCAGTGTCTAGCCTTTGTCTAGCCTGTGCATAGCCAGAGTCTAGCCTGTGCCTAGCCAGTGTCTAGCCTTTGTCTAGCCTGTGCATAGCCAGTGCCTAGCCAGTTCCTTTGTCTAGCCTGTGCATAGCCAGTGCCTAGCCAGTGCCTAGCCTGTGCCTAGCCTGTGTCTAGCCTGTGTCTAGCCTGTGCCTTGCCTGTGACTGGCATGTGCATAGCCAGTGTATAGCCTCTGTCTAGCCTGTGTCTAGCCTGTGCCTAGCCAGTGTATAACCTGTGCCTAGCCAGTGTCTAGCCTGTGCCCAGCCAGTGTCTTGCCTGTGTCTAGCCTGTGCCTAGCCAGTTTCTAGCCTGTGTCTTGCCTGTGCTTAGCCAGTGTCTAGTCTGTGCCAAGCCAGTGTCTAGCCTGTGCCTAGCCAGTGTCTAGCCTGTGTCTAGCCTGTTCCTTGCCTGTGACTGGAATGTGCATAGCCTGTGCCTAGCCAGTGTCTAGGCTGTGCCTTGCCTGAGACTGGCATGTGCCTAGCGTGTGCCTAGCCAGTGTCTAGCCTTTGTCTAGCCTGTGCATAGCCAGAGTCTAGCCTGTGCCTAGCCAGTGTCTAGCCTTTGTCTAGCCTGTGCATAGCCAGTGCCTAGCCAGTGCCTAGCCTGTGCCTAGCCAGTGTCTAGCCTTTGTCTAGCCTGTGCATAGCCTGTGTCTAGCCTGTGCCTAGCCAGTGTATAGCCTGTGTCTAGCCTGTGTCTAGCCTGTGTCTAGCCTGTGTCTCAGCTCTAGCCTGTGTCTAGCCTGTGTCTAGCCTGTGTCTAGCCTGTGTCTAGCCTGTGTCTAGCCTGAGACTGGA
>JAEIFO010001489.1:0-31084 GCA_018903695.1 Zaprionus gabonicus | reverse complement strand
ACAGGATAGACACTGGCTATGCACAAGCAAGACACTGCCTATGCACAAGCTAGACACTGGCTATGCAAGTGCTAGACACTGCCTAGGCACAGGCTAGACACTGGCTACGCACAGGCTAGACACTGGCTAGGCACAGGTTAGACAAGGGCTAGGCGCAGGCAAAACACTGGCTGAATACTGGCTAGAAAGAGGCTAGACACTGGCTAGGCACAGGGTAGACACTGGCTAGGCACAGGCTAAACACTGGCTAGACAGTGGCTAGACATTGGGTAGACACTGGCTAGCCATTGGTTAGGCACTGGCTAGCCATTGGTTTGGGATTGGCTAGCCATTGGTTAGGCACTGGCTAGACTCTGGCTAGACACTGGCTAGACACTGGGTAGACACTGGCTAGACAATGGCTAAACACTGCCTAGGCACAGGCTAGACACTGTTTAGAAATAGGCTACTCATAGGCCAGACATAGGCCTGACACATGCTATACACATGCTAGACACAGGCTAGATACTGGCTCGTCACTGGCTAGACACTATCTAGACACTCGCTATGCACAGGCTAGACACTGGCTATGCACTGGCTAAACACTGGCTAGACACTGGCTAGACACAGGCTTGACAGTGGCTAGGCACAGGCTAGACACTGGCTATGCACAGGCTATACACTAGCTAGGCGTAGGCTAGACACTGGCTATGCACAAGCTAGACACTGGCTATGCACAGGCTAGACACAGGCAAGGCACAGGCTAGACACTGGCTTGACAGTGACTAGGCACAGGCTAGACACTGGCTAAGCACAGGCTAAACACAGGCTAGGCACAGGATATGTACAGGCTAGGCACAGGCTAGGCACAGGCTAGACACTGGCTAGACACTGGCTATGCACAGGCTAGACACTGGCTATGCACAGGCTAGACACTGGCTAGGCACAGGTTAGACAAGGGCTAGGCGCAGGCTAAAACCTGGCTAGACACAGGCTAGACACTGGCTAGACACTGGCTAGACACTAACTGGACACGGGCTAGACACTGGCTAGACACTATCTGGACACGGGCTAGACACTGGCTAGACACTGCTATGCACATGAAAATCACAGGCAAGGCACAGGCTAGACACAGGTTAGACATTGGTTTGGCACAGACTAGACACTGGCTAAGCACAGGCTAAACACAGACTAGGCACAGGATAGGCACAGCCTAGGCACAGGCTAGACACTGGCTAGACACTGGCTAGGCACTGGCTAGACACTAACTGGACACGGCCTAGACACTGGCTAGACACTAACTGGACACGGGCTAGACACTGGCTTGACACTGCTATGCACATGAAAATCACAGGCAAGGCACAGGCTAGACACAGGCTAGACATTGGTTGGGCCCAGACTAGACACTGGCTTGGCACAGGCTGGACTCTGGCTAGGCACAGGCTAGGCACAGGCTAGGCACAGGCTAGACACTGGCTAGACAGTGGCTAGACATTGGGTAGACACTGGCTAGCCATTGGTTAGGCACTGGCTAGCCATTGGTTTGGGATTGGCTAGCCATTGGTTAGGCACTGGCTAGACTCTGGCTAGACACTGGCTAGACACTGGGTAGACACTGGCTAGACAATGGCTAAACACTGCCTAGGCACAGGCTAGACACTGCTTAGAAATAGGCTACTCATAGGCCAGACATAGGCCTGACACATGCTATACACATGCTAGACACAGGCTAGATACTGGCTCGTCACTGACTAGACACTATCTAGACACTCGCTATGCACAGGCTAGACACTGGCTATGCACTGGCTAAACACTGGCTAGACACTGGCTAGACACAGGCTTGACAGTGGCTAGGCACAGGCTAGACACTGGCTATGCACAGGCTAGACACTAGCTAGGCGTAGGCTAGACACTGGCTATGCACAAGCTAGACACTGGCTATGCACAGGCTAGACACAGGCAAGGCACAGGCTAGACACTGGCTTGACAGTGACTAGGCACAGGCTAGACACTGGCAAAGCACAGGCTAAACACAGGCTAGGCACAGGATATGTACAGGCTAGGCACAGGCTAGGCACAGGCTAGACACTGGCTAGACACTGGCTATGCACAGGCTAGACACTGGCTATGCACAGGCTAGACACTGGCTAGGCACAGGTTAGACAAGGGCTAGGCGCAGGCTAAAACCTGGCTAGACACAGGCTAGACACTGGCTAGACACTGGCTAGACACTAACTGGACACGGGCTAGACACTATCTGGACACGGGCTAGACACTGGCTAGACACTGCTATGCACATGAAAATCACAGGCAAGGCACAGGCTAGACACAGGCTAGACATTGGTTTGGCACAGACTAGACACTGGCTAAGCACAGGCTAAACACAGACTAGGCACAGGATAGGCACAGCCTAGGCACAGGCTAGACACTGGCTAGACACTGGCTAGGCACTGGCTAGACACTAACTGGACACGGCCTAGACACTGGCTAGACACTAACTGGACACGGGCTAGACACTGGCTTGACACTGCTATGCACATGAAAATCACAGGCAAGGCACAGGCTAGACACAGGCTAGACATTGGTTGGGCCCAGACTAGACACTGGCTTGGCACAGGCTGGACTCTGGCTAGGCACTGGATAGTCACTGGCTAGGCACAAGCTAGACACTGGCTAGGCAGAGGCTAGAAATTATGAGTCCCTTCCAGTCCAGAGGTCTTCCTTCAAGTTTGGGGGTCGGCCTTGGAACACTGTTAGGACGATTACGTTGGAGGGCTTGACTTCGCCCCCTTAGATGTGATCACTAGCCTTGTGGCGTAGCGATTAGATTATAATAAGAACAAATGATTTATCGGCGGTGTGCCGGAGCAAGCTGTGTTTTATTTGAGCAGCAGACTATGACTGAAGAGTTTACAAAAAGTGAAAAGCTAAGTCTACCCTAACGACAGTGCATCGCGCCATCAAGACGAGTCGGCAGAGCCGACCAGCATTCCTTGCAGCGTGAAGCAACACTCCGAATAAGAAGTGTCAGCTTTCCGTTGCCGGACGTTCTTTGCGCAGAGCGCTGAACTTACTTCTGGCGTGTCAGCACTCTTTATGTTGAGCTACTTAGTTGCTAAGAAATATTATGTGTTAACTACTCCCCCCTCAAGTTTGTGACCGTCCTCGGTCATGTTGAATGCGTCGATGGTACGCTGTATCTCCATGGAGGCTCGTCTTCTCCTTAATGCCAGATAAAGCGCGAAGGAGCCAATCAAACCAAAGTTTAGGACCACACCAGCTCCGAACCAGAGTCTAGGCGAACCTTCAGATTCCACGTCATCCTTAAAGCTTTGGATGGAGAGCAGGTTCTCGTTATTCATCCGGTGTAGCAGAGGGATGCTGAGCACGGGGTCGTGCCCGACGATGTTAATTAATGGGGAGCGCACAATGCCCGGCTGCTTGCTTAATGCTTTCCGTAGGTTTACGAACTCGGAGCCATTGATGGTTGCCGTTTTCTCGAAGGTCACCAGGTGGGTTCCCTCAATCAGTATTTCTGGGCTGCCATCAGTGCTAACGCGAGCTGATGCTTCGTTGATAATAACAACGCCGTCATCTACGGTAGTTACTTCCTGCAAGTGGCTGGGTTGAGTGTGGCATTGGGCTGCGCTCCCTGCGTGGAGTGAGCGCGCACAAGATTCGCGCCGAGACCGCTCGCAGAACGTGAAGTGCGTAGTATCTGTGCATCCTGTGAGCGCAAAGGTGTCATGTTCGCATTCGGCCAGCATATCCTCGTCGAGGCGTAAGATGATGTGTTGGTGGGATACAGGGTACACGGCGAATTTCTTGCAACTGAACTTGACTCTGGGATAGGCAATTAAAATATGAATACTGTTCTCGGACTGGAGGACTCTAATCATGGATGCTTCTATTAAGCTGACGATAGGGGTGTCCTGTTCTACAAGAGACTTCAAGTCGGCATGGTCAAGAATCGTGGGATTTACAATGTTTGATTTGGCCAAAGTAATAGTGAGAATTAAATTTTGAATTTCAGTAGAAAGCATCCTATTTCTTGCCAATAACGCTTCATACAAATGCGGAGTGTCAACCAAGTCGCTTTTACGGGCATTGATCACCTTATTGATGGTGTCAGTTAACTTGTTAATCTGTTTCTGGGTTTCGGAATTTATGGTTATCTGCCGGGAATTAGACTCAACTAGTTTAGCCTCTGTGATCTTTATCTTTAGAAGGTCCGTGGCATCGGGTGTACCCGCCACTACCTTTAGAGCTGTACCTAGGAAATCTAGACTCCTGGCAATCCTATGATGGACCTTAAGGACGGACAACAAAGTTTTAAGATGGTCCGTATCGACCTCTAGTAACTTGCGCATATGCGATTGGGGAAAGGACTCGGATAATTTTTCTGTCTCGTCTATCATAACAGCGAATTCGGACAAGTTGCTTGAGTGCTTTAAGAGGTCACGCTGTTCAAAAACCAGCACATCACCATCTACGACAGGGATGTAGTTGGCGTGCGAAAAGTCGGTAATCCGTGCATTCGCTAATGCCAGAGTAATGAACATCGTGAAGGTAAACCTGGAATTTAGATACAGGGAGAGACTGTAGTGCTCGGGCTTTCTTAAAGTAACCTACAACTAACTGCAAGGGGAATGCCTACTTAAGGTTGTCCTTGTGGACCACCCTCCCCTTAATGAGAACAGACGTTCCCAGGTCTGCTTGGACTTTTTGTTCCGTGCATAGTGGGGTTAGTTTATTTCCTAACCTCTTGTTGTTCTTTACGAACACATGTTCTCCTACCTCAAACACACGGTTTTGACGGGAAGGGTTGCATCTTCCGATGGTGTCTTGCTGAGCCTTTGCTAATCTTGCCTTGATTTCCAGGCAGTGCTCATGGGCCCCTGAGTGAAGAACCTCAATTGGTCTCTCACGAGTAACTGAGTGCACGGTTTTGTTGTATTCCACCGTGGCTCTCAAGATTAGCTCTACTGTGTCATTTGTCTTTTTGTCCAACTTCAGGCATCTGGCTATTTCTGCCAAGGTGCTGTGGAACCGTTCGATTTGGCCATTGGACACGCTGTGCAGAGGAGGCGCATTCACGACGTCGATGCCGTAGTTGTTTTTGAGCATTGACGTGATTGTCTCTGAGTTGAATGCGGGCTCATTGTCGCAATAGATTGTTTTGATGTTGGGGAAAAGGTTAATAATCTGCAATAGGGGGCCAGTGATGTCCACTATTGTCCTAGATGTAACCGGTTGCACTACTGCAAACTTAGAGAATTTGTCAATGCACGTCAAGAACAGTTTCCTGTCGGTTGAAAAAATGTCAATGTGCAACATTTCGCCAGTATGACTGGGGATGGGCGTTTCCCCGAGCTCTTGCTTCTTCGGGTGCCTGTCGTACTTTGCTTGGGTACATACCCTGCAATTAGCAACCACTTCCTTTGTCATGCTGCCCATTTTTGGAAAATAGTAGTCTCGAAGGACTTGCTTGATATTTTCCTGCGCGGCTCTGTGTGCACGGTTGTGCTCTGCGGTGACGATTTCGTACTGTTCGTTTTTATCAGTTATATCTGACACGACATTCTTGCAGTGACGGAATTGAGTGGCTGGGAAATGGGTAATGAGGTCGTGTTGGAAGCTTGCCAGTGTAGGCAAGTCGCAATGAATAGCATTCACGACGTCAGGGTTAACGACTTCTTTGAGAGTTTTTAACAGGTAACTCTTGTCAGTAAAACTGATCAAGTGGCGAGTTTTGCTTCGGAACAGCACTAGGCTTCGCTTAAGCGGAAAACGTGCTGCCTCCAGAATGATCTGGTTCCTAAAGCAGTTCATGGGTTTATCTGTAGTTTCGACCGTGTAGGTCAGGGACAGCTCACTGTGAATAGTCGCAGCGTCTGACTGAGGTTCATCTTGTAAGGCATTAAGATTTTGCCTGGACAAGGCATCTGCCACGAAGTTTTCCTTGCCAGGTTTGTAGAAAACCTTGGCATTGTGTTGGTCTATATAAGCTTTCCATCTCTTGATCTTAGCGTTCGTGTTTTTGTCGGCAACGGCGAACGTGAGAGGCTGGTGGTCGGTGAATATGTTGATTTCCCTAGAGCCGTACAAAAAGTTTTGTAGTTTACCTAGGGCCCATACAATGGCTAGCAATTCCCTCTCGTTTGTGGCATAATTTTGCTCAGCCTGTCTTAGGGTGCGGGATATCATGGTGATCGGCCTACCTTCTTGCGATAGGACTGCACCGATGCCACTTGCTGACGCATCTGTGGTGAGGTCAAAGGGCTTTTGAAAGTCGGGGTACTTGAGTATGACATCCTCTGATGCCAGAATGTTACGAAGCCTTTGAAACGCGCTGCGTTGAGCTTCATTAAACTCAACACGAATCTTTTTAGACATATGCCTACTCACCGAACCGTTTTCCCCTTTCAGGATGTCAGTTAAAGGACGAGCTATGGCCGCAAAGTCTTTAATGAAGACTCTGTAGTAGCTGGCCAAACCAAGGAACGATCTAACACTGTAGACACTTTTGGGTTCAGGGAATTCCTGGATGGCTTTTACCTTTTCTGGGTCGGACTTAGTCCCATCCTTGCTTACGATGAAGCCGAGGTACTCAACACTTTCTTTGAAGAATTTTGTCTTTTCCTGGCTCACCCTCATGTTCGCCTCGATCAAGCATTTCAGCACAGTATCGATGTGGCGGACATGGTCGGACTCGTTTTCCGAGAAAATTATGACGTCATCTACGTAGACGTAACATATTTTCCCGATTTGCTCTCTCAGCACATCGTCTAGGGCTCTTTGAAAAATGCTGCTTGCATTTCTCAAGCCGAACGGCAGACGGCAAAACTCGTATTTGCCGCCATTCACCGAGAACGATGTCTTCTCGCGGTCGTGTTCCGCGAGGTAAATTTGATGATACCCTGACTTCAGGTCAAGGGTAGTGAAGAACCTTGCCTTGCCCAGATTCGCGAGAATCATGGGAATGCTAGGCATCGGGTACCGGTCAGGAATAGTTCGCTCATTTAGCTTCCTAAAGTCAATGACCAGCCTCTTGTTCTGGTTCCCGAAGGCGTCGGTCCCCTTTTTGTCAACAACCCAGGTGGGGCTGTTATAAGGCGACCTTGAGGGCCTGATGATGCCGTCTTTCAGCAGCTGTTTGACCTCGTTGTTCACAAACTCGGAGACACCCATAAGATTTGGGTACGCTCTTGAATACACCGGTTCATTATCAACTGTCCGAATTGTGGCAGTGACAGCGGTGTTAAAAGGAAGAGCTTCATTTGCTGTGGAGAAAGCTTTCTTCCTCCTTATTATTGTGTCCTTGAACTCCTTTTTAACGGAGTCAGGTACAACAATATCGTTTACATCAGTGAAATTTACACTGGGGCAGCTGAAATAGTGAAGTTTTTCAGCGATGCCCTGGTATTCTAGGGAGTCCTCTGCAAGGTTGAGCTTTACCCCGGCCTGTGTTAACAGGTCCAAGCCTATGATAGCGTCGAACGCACTGAGAGAATCCAAGAGAAAAAATGGGGAGGTGTGCTTGAAGACTTTCATCAAGCATTTGTGTTTGATTTCGGTGGAGCCGTGTATTGAGCTCACCGAGAAGGGGCTGGCGACCGGCATTACATTTTTCAGCTCCTTTACGGGCCTAATGTAGTTTTTTGCCGCGCCGGTATCGATTAGCATCTTTAAGGTTCTCCCAGCCAGCCGTCGTTCAATGAACGGCAACCGGGAGCGTCCCCTAAAAAATTCAACGCGTCGTCACTGGGAGCGTACTCATTTTCGCTGTCGATTTCCTCGACTGCAGCCTTTGCTGCCTTTTCATACTCCTCTTTGGACTCTTTTTGCTTAGGAGCCTCTTGGACAACGTTGTTAAGACGTTGTCGTCTCGGTCCTGTCAAGCGTTCCGAGGAGTTTCTTCTCTTAGAGGCGTTCGATTCATTAGGATGATTCTGGTTATGTTCAGTGCGCTGCCTGAACCTGGAGGAAGAATCGACCTCCATAGGTTGGTGCGCTTGCGCCTGAGTGTCATTGTTGGTTTGCCCGTTGTTTTTCTGTCGTTTCATGAAGTGGGGGTTTCTATCCTGTCCCTGGTCTTCTTTATTTGATTTCCCCTGAAAACGGCTCTTGCCGTTAGCCGCCGAATGCGCTCGCTCCTCTACGGCCTTGGCGTAGGAGTTAGCAAACATGCTTCTCTCTATGCTTGCCTCTGCTTCTCTAGCTAAGGCCAGTGCAGATGGCAAGTCTTTTGGTTGGGCCGGGAAGACCACAGCTCTAAGGGCCTTTTTGAGCCCTGAAATAAAAGCATGCAGGGCGTCAGCTCTGACCTCAGCGTTAAGCAGGTCAGCACCCTCTTGCTCATGCGTCATTACGATTTTGTTTGTGACAAGCGTAAGCTTCTTTTCGACTTCATCGTAGTATTGCATTAATGGTAGGTCTCCTTGCCTAACCATTTCCAATCCTTGCCTCAACAGGCGTAAGGACGTTTTGTCCGAGTACGTGCAGTCTAATCTTGCCAAAATGGCATCGAAGTTCAATACCGTATTATGGGATACGAGTAGAGCCCCGGCTGCGCCACGGATTTTATTCCTTAATATGGCAACAGCCTGATAATGAGAACTGCTGCCATTGTATGGTTTAAACAGCTCGTAGGCGTATATGGCTGATTGCCTCCAGGCCACATACTCATCTTGGGTACCGGTGAACTCCGGTACCGACTTTATTATATCAAGGGGAATTTCACACCTAACATCGGGGTTGACAGTGACTTTTTCATATGTTACGATTTGCGGTGCTTCCACCTGCAAACTCTGTACCCGCGCAGCTAGGGAATTTAGTTGAACCTGAAACTGGGATTGCTGTTGCGACAATGCCTGTCTGACGGCATTGTCGATAAGAGCTTGAATCTGACTGGGGTCCATAGTATTATCTACAGGGGCCCTATCTACCGACTGACCTACTGCTTGGCCTATTTGCTCCTCCTCCCAGCTATCCTCGCTTTCGTATTCGACCTTAACACTTCTGTAGTTATGTGCCCAGCTCATTGGTTGTTGGTTGGCACACCACAAATATACTGTTGCCGAGCACAATTGATCGGCTAAGTGACGTGGCAAGAAAAAGTATGCAATAATTATTTGTTTACTAAAAGTATGCAATAATATTTTGATAAAAGGTATGCAATAGTTTTTGGTTTTACAAAAGTATGCAGCACTTATTTTATAAGGTATGCAATAGTTTTTATTAAAGGGGTATGCAATGAAATTTTTCAGTTTTTTCTTTTTCTTTTTTTAAAAGTATGCAATACTTATTTTTATAAGGTATGCAATAAGAACTGATTTACACCAAGCACAACTATTACGTGGCCAGTTAAACGAATTCTTTTCTTGTGAGATTTCTTGAGTCGTGTCGAAGAAGTCAAATGTAAAACTTACATGGTTTCTAACTTAACTACCCTGTTAAATCAGTTGTCGAGTTCGAATTGCAGTTGGGCGCCAATTATGAGTCCCTTCCAGTCCAGAGGTCTTCCTTCAAGTTTGGGGGTCGGCCTTGGAACACTGTTAGGACGATTACGTTGGAGGGCTTGACTTCGCCCCCTTAGATGTGATCACTAGCCTTGTGGCGTAGCGATTAGATTATAATAAGAACAAATGATTTATCGGCGGTGTGCCGGAGCAAGCTGTGTTTTATTTGAGCAGCAGACTATGACTGAAGAGTTTACAAAAAGTGAAAAGCTAAGTCTACCCTAACGACAGTGCATCGCGCCATCAAGACGAGTCGGCAGAGCCGACTCAGCATTCCTTGCAGCGTGAAGCAACACTCCGAATAAGAAGTGTCAGCTTTCCGTTGCCGGACGTTCTTTGCGCAGAGCGCTGAACTTACTTCTGGCGTGTCAGCACTCTTTATGTAGAGCTACTTAGTTGCTAAGAAATATTATGTGTTAACTTAGACACTGACTAGACAGAGGCTAGAAACTGGCTGTGCACAGGATAGACACTGGCTATGCACAGGCTAGACACTAGCTAGGCGTAGGCTAGACACTGGCTATGCACACGCTAGACACTGGCTACGCACAGGCTAGACACTGGCTAGGCACAGGTTAGACAAGGGCTAGGCGCAGGCAAAACACTGGCTGAATACTGGCTAGAAAGAGGCTAGACACTGGCTATGCACAGGCTAGACACAGGCAAGGCACAGGCTAGACACTGGCTTGACAGTGACTAGGCACAGGCTAGACACTGGCTAAGCACAGGCTAAACACAGGCTAGGCACAGGATATGTACAGGCAAGGCACAGGCTAGACAAAGACTAGACATTGGTTGGGCACAGACTAGACACTGGCTTGGCACAGGCTTGACTCTGGCTAGGCACTGGATAGTCACTGGCTAGGCACAAGCTGGACACTGGCTAGGCAGAGGCTAGACACTGACTAGACAGAGGCTAGAAACTGGCTGTGCACAGGATAGACACTGGCTATGCACAAGCAAGACACTGCCTATGCACAAGCTAGACACTGGCTATGCAAGTGCTAGACACTGCCTAGGCACAGGCTAGACACTGGCTACGCACAGGCTAGACACTGGCTAGGCACAGGTTAGACAAGGGCTAGGCGCAGGCAAAACACTGGCTGAATACTGGCTAGAAAGAGGCTAGACACTGGCTAGGCACAGGGTAGAGACTGGCTAGGCACAGGCTAAACACTGGCTGGGCACAGGCTAGGCACGGGCTAGGCACGGGCTAGGCACAGGCTAGGCACAGGCTAGACACTGGCTAGACAGTGGCTAGACATTGGTTAGGCACTGGCTAGCCATTGGTTTGGGATTGGCTAGCCATTGGTTAGGCACTGGCTAGACTCTGGCTAGACACTGGCTAGACACTGGGTAGACACTGGCTAGACAATGGCTAGACAGTGCCTAGGCACAGGCTAGACACTGTTTAGAAATAGGCTACTTATAGGCCAGACATAGGCCTGACACATGCTATACACATGCTAGACACAGGCTAGACACTGGCTCGTCACTGGCTAGACACTATCTAGACACTCGCTAGACACTGGCGAGACACTGGCTAGACACAGGCTAGACACTGCCGAGACACTGCCTAGACACTGCCACAGGCTAGACACTGGCTAGGCACAGGCTAGACATTGGCTTGGCCCTGGCTAGACACTGGCTAGACATTGGCTAGACACTAACTGGACACGGGCTAGACACTGGCTAGGCACAGGCTAGACACTGTTTAAAAATAGGCTATTCTTAAGCCAGACATAGGCCTGACACATGTTATACACATGCTAGACAGAAACTAGACACTGGCTAGACACTGGCGAGACACTAGCTAGACACAGGCTAGACACTGGCTAGGCAGAGGCTAGATACTGCCTAGGCACAGGCTAGACACTGGCTAGACACTGCTAAGACACTGCCCAGACACTGCCTAGACACTGGCTAGACACTGCCTAGACACTGGCGAGACACTGGCTAGACACTGGCTAGGCAGGCTACACATTGGCTAGGCCCAGGCTAGACACTGGCTAGGCACAGGCTACACACTGGCTATGCACAGGCTATGCACATGCCAATCACAGACAAGGCATAGGCTAGACACAGGCTAGACACTGGCTAGGCACAGGCAAGACACTGGCTAGACACTGGCTGGACACTGACTAGACACTGGCTAGACACTTGCTAGACACTGGCTAGACACTAGCTAGACACAGGCTAGACACTGCCTAGGCACAGGCTATTCACTGGCTAGACACTGCCAAGACACTGCCTAGACACTGCCTAGACACTGGCTAGACACTGCCTAGACACAGGCTAGACACTGGCTAGACAATGTCTAAAAACAGGCTAGACACTGGCTAGGCACAGGCTAGACATTGCCTTGGCCCTGGCTAGACACTGGCTAGACACTGACACTAACTGGACACAGGCTAGACACTGCCTAGACAATGCCTAGACACTGGCGATACACAGGCTAGACACTGGCTAGACATTAACTGGACACGGGCTAGACACTGGCTAGACACTGCTATGCACACGAAAATCACAGGCAAGGCACAGGCTAGACACAGGCTAGACATTGGTTAGGCACAGACTAGACACTGGCTTGGCACAGGCTGGACTCTGGCTAGGCACTGGATAGTCACTGGCTAGGCACAGGCTAGACACTGGCTAGGCAGAGGCTAGACACTAGCTAGATAGAGGCAAGACACTGGCTGTGCACAGGATAGACACTGGCTATGCACAGGCTAGACACTGGCTATGCACAAGCTAGACACTGGCTATACAAGTGCTAGACACTGGCTAGACACTGGCTAGACACTGGCTAGACAATGGCTAGACACCGCCTAGGCACAGGCTAGAAGGTGCTTAGAAATAGGCTCATCATAGGCCAGACAAAGGCCAGACACATGCTATACATATGCTAGACACAGGCTAGACACTGGCTAGTCACTGGCTAGACACTATCTAGACACTTGCTAGACACTGGCGAGACACTGGCTAGACACAAGCTAGACACTGGCTAGACACAAGCTAGGCACTGGCTAGACACTGCCTAGGCACAGGCTAGACACTGGCTAGACACTGCCTAGAAACTGCCTAGACACAGGCTAGACACTGGCTAGACACTGGCTAGACACTGGCTAGGCAGAGGCTAGACACTGCCTAGGCTCAGGCTATTCACTGGCTAGACACTGCCAAGACACTGCCTAGACATTGCCTAGACACTGGCTAGACACTGGGTAGACACTGGCTAGACAATGGTTAGACACTGCCTAGGCACAGGCTAGACACTGTTTAGAAATAGGCTACTCATAGGCCAGACATAGGCCTGACACATGCTATACACATGCTAGACACAGGCTAGACACTGGCTCGTCACTGGCTAGACACTATCTAGACACTCGCTAGACACTGGCGAGACACTTGCTGGACACAGGCTAGACACTGGCTAGGCAGAGGCTAGACACTGCCTAGGCTCAGGCTATTCACTGGCTAGACACTGCCAAGACACTGCCTAGACATTGCCTAGACACTGGCTAGACACTGCCTGGACACAGTCTAGACACTGGCTAGGCACAGGCTAGACATTGGCTTGGCCCTGGCTAGACACTGGCTAGACACTGACAAGACACTAACTGGACACAGGCTAGACACTGCCTAGACAATGCCTAGACACTGGCTAGACACTGGCTAGACACTGGCGAGACACAGGCTAGACACTGGCTAGACACTAACTGGACACGGGCTAGACACTGGCTAGACACTGCTATGCAAACGAAAATCACAGGCAAGGCACAGGCTAGACACAGGTTAGACATTGGTTAGGCACAGACTAGACACTGGCTTGGCACAGGCTGGACTCTGGCTAGGCACTGGATAGTCACTGGATAGGCACAGGCTAGACACTGGCTAGGCAGAGGCTAGACACTAGAAACAGGCTAGACACTGGCTAGGCACAGGCTAAACACTGGCTGGGCACAGGTTTAACGCTGGGTGGGCATAGGCTAGGCACGGGCTAGGCACGGGCTAGGCACAGGCTAGGCACAGGCTAGACACTGGTTAAGCACTGGCTAGCCATTGGTTTGGCACTGGCTAGCCATTGGTTTGGCACTGGCTAGCCATTGGTTTGGCACTGGCTAGCCATTGGTTAGGCACAGGCTAGAGACTGGCTAGACACTGGCTAGACACTGGCTAGACACTGGCTAGACACTGCCTAGGCACAGGCTAGACACTGTTTAGAAATAGGCTATTCATAGGCCAGACATAGGCCTGACACATGCTATACACATGCTAGACACATGCTAGACACAGGCTAGACACTGGCTAGACACTGGCTAGGCACTGGCTAGACACTCGCTAGACACTGGCGAGACACTGGCTAGACACAGGCTAGACACTGGCTAGACACAGGCTAGACACTGGCTAGGCAGAGGCTAGACACTGCCTAGGCACAGGCTAGACACTGGCTAGACACTGCTAAGACACTGCCTAGACACTGCCTAGACTCTGGCTAGACACTGCCTAGACACTGGCTAGACCCTGGCGAGACACTGGCTAGACACTGGCTAGGCACAGGCTAGACATTGGCTAGGCCCAGGCTAGACACTGGCTAGGCACAGGCTACACACTTGCTAGACACTGGCTGGACACTGATTAGACACTGGCTAGACACTCGCTACACACTGACTATGCACTGGCTAGACACTAGCTAGACACTGGCCAGACACTGACTGGACACTGTAATGCACATGCCAACCACAGGCAAGGCACAGGCTAGACACAGGCTAGACACTAGCTAGACACTGGCTAGACACTGGCTAGACACTGGCTAGACACTGGCTAGACACTGGCTAGACACTGGCGAGACACAGGATAGACACTGGCTAGACAGTGTCTAGGCACAGGCTAGACACTTGCTAGACATTGGCGAGACACAGGCTAGACACTAGCTAGACACTGCCAAGACACTGCCTAGACACTGCCTAGACACTGCCTAGACACTGCCTAGACACTGCCTAGACACAGGCTAGACACCTTCTAGGCACAGGCTAGACAATTGGTTAGGCACTGGCTAGCCATTGGTTTGGCACTGGCTAGCTATTGGTTTGGCACTGGCTAGCCATTGGTTAGGCACAGGCTAGAGACTGGCTAGACACTGGCTAGACACTGCCTAGGCACAGGCTAGACACTGTTTAGAAATAGGCTATTCATAGGCCAGACATAGGCCTGACACATGCTATACACATGCTAGACACATGCTAGACACAGGCTAGACACTGGCTAGACACTGGCTAGACACTGGCTAGACACTGGCTAGACACTAGCTAGAGACTGGCTAGACACTGGCTAGACACTGGCTAGACACTGGCTAGACACTGGCTAGACACTGGCTAGACACTGGCTAGACAGTGGCTAGGCACAGGCTAGACACTGACTAGACACTGACTGGACACTGCTATGCACATACCAATCACAGGCAAGGCACAGGCTAGACACTAGCTAGGCTTAGGCTAGACACTGGCTATGCCCAAGCTAGAAACTGGCTATGCACAGGCTAGACACTGGCTAGGCACAGACTAGACACTGGCTAGGCACAGGATAAACACTGGCTAGGCATAGGCTAGACACTAGCTTGGCATAGGCTAGACACTGGCTAGGCATAGGCTAGACACTGGCTAGGCATAGGCTAGACACTGGCTTGGGCATAATCTAGACACTGGCTATGCATAAGCTATACACATGCGAATCACAGACAAGGCACACGCTAGACACAGGCTAGACACTGGCTAGGCACAGGCTTGGCACAGGCTAGACACTGGCTATGCACAGGCTAGACACTGGCTAGGCACAGGCTAGACAAGGGCTAGACAGTGGCTAGGCACACTGGCTACACACTGACTAGACACTGACTGGACACTGCTATGCACATGCCAATCACAGGCAAGGCACAGGCTAGACACTAGCTAGGATTAGGCTAGACACTGGCTATGCCCAGGCTAGAAACTGGCTATGCACAGGCTAGACACTGGCTAGGCACAGACTAGACACTGGCTAGGCACAGGATAAACACTGGCTAGGCATAGGCTAGACACTATCTTGGCATAGGCTAGACACTGGCTAGGCATAGGCTAGACACTGGCTAGGCATAGGCTAGACACTGGCTAGGCATAGGCTAGACACTGGCTAGGCATAAGCTAGACACTGGCTATGCATAAGCTATACACATGCGAATCACAGACAAGGCACAGGCTAGACACAGGCTAGACACTGGCTAGGCACAGGCTAGACACTGGCTATGCACAGGCTAGACACTGGCTAGGCACAGGTTAGACAAGGGCTAGGCACAGGCTAAACACTGGCTAGACACAGGCTAGACACAGGCAAGGCACAGGCTAGAAACTAGCTAAGCACAGGCTAAACACAGGCTAGGCACAGGATATGCACAGGCTAGGCACAGGCTAGACTCTGGCTAGACACTGGGTAGACACTGGATAGACACTAACTGGACACGGGCTAAACACTGGCTAGACAGTAGCTAGACATTGGGTAGACACTGGCTAGCCATTGGTTAGGCACTGGCTAGCCATTGCTTTGGGACTGGCTAGCCATTGGTTAGGCACTGGCTAGCCATTGGTTTGGCACTGGCTAGCCATTGGTTTGGCACTGGCTAGCCATTGGTTAGGCACTGGCTAGCCATTGGTTTGGCACTGGCTAGCCATTGGTTTGACACTGGCGAGACACAGGCTAGACACTGGCTAGACAGTGTCTAGGCACAGGCTAGACACTGGCTATGCACAGGCTAGACACTGGCTAGACTCTGGCTAGACACTGGCTAGACACTGGCTAGACACTGGCTAGACACTGGCTAGACTCTGGCTAGACACTGGCTAGACTCTGGCTAGACACTGGCTAGACACTGGCTAGATACTGGCTAGACACTGGCTAGACACTGGCTGGACACTGGCTAGACACTGGCTAGACAATGGCTAGACACTGCCTAGGCACAGGCTAGAAGGTGCTTAGAAATAGGCTCATCATAGGCCAGACATAGGCCTGACACATGCCATACACATGCTAGACACAGGCTAGACACTGCCTAGTCACTGGCTAGACACTATCTAGACACTCGCTAGATACTGGCGAGACACTGGCTAGACACAGGCTAGACACTGGCTAGACACTAGCTAGGCACAGGCTAGACACTGGCTAGACACTGCCTAGACAAGGCTGCTTAGACACTGGCTAGACACTGGCTAGATACTGGCTAGACACTGGCTAGACACTGGCTAGACACTGGCTAGACACTGGCTAGGCACAGGCTAGACACTGGCTAGGCACAGGCTAGACACTGGCTAGGCACTGGCTGGACACTGCTATGCACATGACAATCACAGGCAAGGCACAGGCTAGACACAGGCTAGGCACTGGCTAGACACTGGCTAGACACTGGCTAGACACTGGCTAGACACTGGCTAGACACTGGCTAGACACTGGCTAGACACTGGCTAGACACTGGCTAGACACTGGCTAGACACTGGCTAGACACTGGCTAGACACTGGCTAGACACTGGCTAGGCACAGGCTAGACACTGGCTAGGCACAGGCTAGACACTGGCTAGGCACAGGCTAGACACTGGCTAGACACTGGCTAGACACTGGCTAGACACTGGCTAGACACTGGCTAGACAGGCTAGACACTGGCTAGACACTGGCTAGACACTGGCTAGACACTGGCTAGACACTGGCTGGACACTGCTTTGCACATGCCAAACACTGGCTAGACACTGGCTAGACACTGGCTAGACACTGGACTAGACACTAGCTTGGCAAAGGGCTAGACACTGGCTATGACACTGGCTAAGCACAGGCTAGGCACAGGCTAGACACTGGCTATGCACAGGCTAGACACTGGCTATGCCCAGGCTAGACACTGGCTACGCACAGACTAGACACTGGCTAGGTACAGGCTAGACACTGGCTAGGCACAGGCTAGACACTGTCTAGGCATAGGCTAGACACAGGCTAGGCATAGGCTAGACACTGACTAGGCATAGGCTAGACACTGGCTATGCACAAGCTATGCACATGCGAATCACAGACAAGGCACAGGCTAGACACAGGCTAGACACTGGCTAGGCACAGGCTAGACACTGGCTATGCACAGGCTAGACACTGGCTAGGCACAGGCTAGACACTGGCTAGACACTGGCTAGACACTGGCTAGACACAGGCTAGGCACAGGCTAGACACTGGCTAAGCACAGGCTAAACACAGGCTAGGCACAGGCTAGACACTGGCTATGCACAGGCTAGACACTGGCTATGCACAGGCTAGACACTGGCTAGGCACAGACTAGACACTGGCTAGGCAAATGCTAAACACTGGCAAGGCATAGGGTAGACACTGTCTAGGCATAGGCTAGACACAGGCTAGGCATAGGCTAGACACTGACTAGGCATAGGCTAGACACTGGCTATGCACAAGCTATGCACATGCGAATCACAGACAAGGCACAGGCTAGACACAGGCTAGACACTGGCTAGGCACACGCTAGACACTGGCTATGCACAGGCTAGACACTGGCTAGGCACAGGTTAGACAAGGGCTAGACAGTGGCTAGGCACAGGCTAGACACTGACTAGACACTGACTGGACACTGGCTAGGCACAGGTAAATATGGCTAGACAGGTAGACATGGCTAGGCACTGGCAACTAGACACTGGCTAGGCACAGGCTAGACACATGCGAATCACAGACAAGGCACAGGCTAGGCACAGGCTAGACACTAGCTAGGCTTAGGCTAGACACTGGCTATGCCCAGGCTAGAAACTGGCTATGCACAGGCTAGACACTGGCTAGGCACAGACTAGACACTGGCTAGGCACAGGATAAACACTGGCTAGGCATAGGCTAGACACTAGCTTGGCATAGGCTAGACACTGGCTAGGCATAGGCTAGACACTGGCTAGGCATAGGCTAGACACTGGTTAGGCATAATCTAGACACTGGCTATGCATAAGCTATACACATGCGAATCACAGACAAGGCACAGGCTAGACACAGGCTAGACACTGGCTAGGCACAGGCTTGGCACAGGCTAGACACTGGCTATGCACAGGCTAGACACTGGCTAGGCACAGGTTAGACAAGGGCTAGACAGTGGCTAGGCACAGGCTAGACACTGACTAGACACTGACTGGACACTGCTATGCACATGCCAATCACAGGCAAGGCACAGGCTAGACACTAGCTAGGCTTAGGCTAGACACTGGCTATGCCCAGGCTAGAAACTGGCTATGCACAGGCTAGACACTGGCTAGGCACAGACTAGACACTGGCTAGGCACAGGATAAACACTGGCTAGGCATAGGCTAGACACTAGCTTGGCATAGGCTAGACACTGGCTAGGCATAGGCTAGACACTGGCTAGGCATAGGCTAGACACTGGTTAGGCATAATCTAGACACTGGCTATGCATAAGCTATACACATGCGAATCACAGACAAGGCACAGGCTAGACACAGGCTAGACACTGGCTAGGCACAGGCTAGGCACAGGCTAGACACTGGCTATGCACAGGCTAGACACTGGCTAGGCACAGGATAGACAAGGGCTAGGCACCGGCTAAACACTGGCTATACACTGGCTACACACAGGCTAGGCACAGGCTAGACACTGGCTAAGCACAGGCTAAACACAGGCTAGACACTGGCTATGCACAGGCTAGACACTGGCTATGCCCAGGCTAGACACTGGCTAGACACTGGATAGACACTAACTGGACACGGACTAGACACTGGCTAGACACTGCTATGCACATGCCAGACAGACTGGACTAGGCTAGACACCGGCTAGGCAGAGGCTAGACACTGGCTAGGCAGAGGCTAGACACTGGCTATGCACAGGCTAGACACTGGCTAGGCACAGGTTAGACAAGGGCTAGGCACAGGCTAAACACTGGCTAGACACTGGCTAGACACAGGCTAGGCACAGGCTAGACACTGGCTAAGCACAGGCTAAACACAGGCTAGGCACAGGATAGGCACAGGCTAGGCACAGGCTAGACACTGGCTAGACACTGGCTAGACACTGGCTAGACACTGGCTAGACACTGGCTAGACACTGCTATGCACATGCCAATCACAGGCAAGGCACAGGCTAGACACAGGCTAGACACTGGCTAGGCACAGGCTAGACACTGGCTATGACACTGGCTAGACACTGGCTAGATACTGGCTAGACACTGGCTTGACAGTGGCTAGGCACAGGTTAGACACTGGCTAAACACAGGCTAAACACAGGCAAGGCACAGGCTAGGCACAGGCTAGGCACAGGCTAGACACTGGCTTTACACAGGCTAGACACTGGCTATGCACAGGCTAGACACTGGCTAGGCACTGGCTAAACACTGGCTAGACACTGGCTAGACACAGGCTAGACACTGGCTATGCACAGGCTAGACACTAGACTAGGCACAGTAAAAAAGGCTAGACACTGGCTATGCACAGGCGTAGACACTGGCTATGCACAGGCTAGACACTGGCTAGGCACAGGCTAGACACAGGCTTGACACTGGCTAGACACTGGCTAGACACTGGCTAGGCACAGGCTAAACACAAGCTAAACACAGGCAATGTACACTGGCTAGACACTGGCTAGGCACAGGCTAGACACTGGCTAGACACTGGCTAGACACTGGCTAGGCACAGGCTAGACACTGGCTAGGCACAGGCTAGGCACAGGCTAGACACTGGCTAGGCACAGGCTAGACACTGGCTAGACACTGGCTAGACACTGGCTAGACATAGGCTAGACACTGGCTAAACACTGGCTAGACACTGGCTAGGCACAGGCTAGACACTGGCTAGGCATAGGCTAGACACTGGCTATGCACAGTGGCTAGACACATGGCTCAGACAAGGCACAGGCTAGACACAGGCTAGACACTGGCTAGGCACAGGCTAGACACTGGCTATGCACAGGCTAGACACTGGCTAGGCACAGGATAGACAAGGGCTAGGCACCGGCTAAACACTGGCTATACACTGGCTACACACAGGCTAGGCACAGGCTAGACACTGGCTAGGCACAGGCTAGACACTGGCTAGACACTGGCTAGACACTGGCTAGACACTGGCTAGGCACTGGCTAGACACTGGCTAGACACAGGCTAGACACTGGCTAGGCACAGGCTAGACACTGGCTAGGCACTGGCTAGGCACAGGCTAGGCACAGGCTAGACACAGGCTAGGCACAGGCTAGACACTGGCTAGGCACAGGCTAGACACTGGCTAGGCACAGGCTAGACACAAGGGCTAGGCACAGGCTAGACACTGGCTAGACACTGGCTAGACACAGGCTAGGCACAGGCTAGACACAGGCTAGGCACAGGCTAGACACTGGCTAGGCACAGGCTAAGACACTGGCTAGCACATGGCTAGACACAGGCTAGACACTGGGCACAGGCTAGACACAGGCTAGACACTGGCTAGGCACAGGCTAGGCACAGGCTAGACACTGGCTATGCACAGGCTAGACACTGGCGTCAGACAAGGCACAGGCTAGACACATGGCTAGACACTGGCTAGGCACACCTAGACACTGGCTAGACACTGGCTAGGCACTGGCTAGACACTGGCTAGACACTGGCTAGACACTGGCAAGACACAGGATAGGCACAGGCAAGACACTGGCTAAGCACAGGCTAAACACAGGCTAGGCACAGGATAGACACAGGCTGGGCACAGGCTAGACACTGGCTAGACACTGGCTAGACACTGGCTAGACACTGGCTAGACACTGGCTAGACACTGGCTAGACACTGGCTAGACACTAACTAGACACTGGCTAGACACTGGCTAGACACTAACTGGACACGGGCTAGACACTGGCTAGACACTGCTATGCACATGCCAATCACAGGAAAGGCACAAGCTAGACACAGGCTAGAGACTGGTTAGGCACAGACTAGACACTGGCTAGGCACAGGCTGGACTCTGGCTAGGCACTGGCTAGTCACTGGCTAGGCACAGGTTAGACACTGGCTAAGCACAGGCTAAACACAGGCTAGGCACAGGCTAGGCAGAAGCTAGACACTGGCTATGCACAGGCTAGACACTGGCTAAACACTGGCTAGACACTGGCTAGACACAGGCTTGACAGTGGCTAGGCACAGGCTAGACACTGGCTATGCACAGGCTAGACACTAGCTAGGCGTAGGCTAGACACTGGCTATGCACACGCCAATCACAGGCAAGGCACAGGCTAGACACAGGCTGTGCACACGATAGACACTGGCTATGCATAATCTAGACACTGGCTTTGAATAAGCTATACACATGCGAATCACAGACAAGGCACAGGCTAGACACAGGCTAGACACTGGCTAGGCACAGGCTAGGCACAGGCTAGGCACAGGCTAGGCACAGGCTAGACACAGGCTAGGCACAGGCTAGACACTGGCTATGCACAGGCTAGACACTGGCTAGGCACAGGTTAGACAAGGGCTAGGTACAGGCTAAACACTGGCTAGACACTGGCTAGACACAGGCTACGCACAGGCTAGACACAGGCTAGGCACAGGCTAGACACTGGCTAAGCACAGGCTAAACACAGGCTAGGCACAGGCTAGACACTGGTTATGCACAGGCTAGACACTGGCTAGGCACAGACTAGACACTGGCTAGGCAAATGCTAAACACTGGCAAGGCATAGGGTAGACACTGTCTAGGCATAGGCTAGACACAGGCTAGACACTGGCTAGACACAGGCTAGACACTGGCTAGGCACAGGCTAAACACTGGCTATGCACAGGCTAGGCACAGACTAGGCACAGGCTAGACACAGGCTAGACACTGGCTAGGCACAGGCTAGACACATGCTAGGCACAGGCTAGACACTGGCTAGGCACAGGCTAGACAAGGGCTAGGCACAGGCTAGACACTGGCTAGGACACAAGCTATGCACATTGAATCACAGGCTAGGCACAGGCTAGAAACAGGCTAGACACTGGCTAGGCACTGGCTAGCACAGGCTAGACACTGGCTAGGCACAGGCTAGACACTGGCTAGGCACAGGCTAGGCTGGGCTAGGCACAGGCTAGGCACTGGCTAGACACTGGCTAGGCACTGGCTAGACACTGGCTAGACACTGGCTGGGCACTGGCTAGCACATTGGCTAGGCACTGGCTAGGCATTGGCTAGGCACTGGCTAGGCACTGGCTTTGGCTCAGGCTAGGCACTGGCTTAGGCACAGGCTAGAGACTGGCTAGACACTGGCTAGACACTGGCTATGCACATGCCTAAGACACAGGCTAGACACTGTCTAGAAATAGGCTATTCACTGGCTAGACATAGGCTTGACACAGGCTATACACAGGCTAGACACTGGCTAGACACTGGCTAGAAACTGGCTAGACACAGGCTAGACACAGGCTAGACACTGGCTAGACACAGGCTAGACACTGGCTAGACACTGGCTAGACACTGCCTATGCACATGCCAATCACAGGCTAGGTACAGGCTAGACACTGGCTAGGCACTGGCTAGACACTGGCTAGGCCCAGGCTAGACACTGGCTAGGCACAGGCTAGACACTGGCTAGGCACAGGCTAGACACTGGCTAGGCACAGGCTAGACACTGGCTAGGCACAGGCTAGACACTGGCTAGGCACAGGCTAGACACTGGCTAGGCACAGGCTAGACACTGGCTAGGCACTGGCTAGACACTGGCTTGAAACTGGCTAGACACTGGCTAGGCACTAAGCTATGCACATGCCAACCACAGGCAAGGCACAGGCTAGACACAGGCTAGACACTGGCTAGACACTGGCTAGACACTGGCTAGACACTGGCTAGACACTGGCTAGACACTGGCGAGACACAGGCTAGACACTCGCTAGACACTGGCGAGACACTGGCTAGACACAAGCTAGACACTGGCTAGACACTGCCTAGGCACAGGCTAGACACTGGCTAGACACTAGCTAGACACTGGCTAGACACTGGCTAGACACTGGCTAGACACTGGCTAGACACTGGCGAGACACAGGCTAGACACTGGCTAGGCACAGCCTAGACATTGGCTAGGCCCAGGCTAGACACTGGCTAGGCACAGGCTAGACACTGGCTAGGCACAGGCTACACACTGGCTAGGCATTGACACTGCTATGCACATGAAAATCACAGGCAAGGCACAGGCTAGACACAGGCTAGACACTGGTTAAACACTGGCTGGGCACAGGCTAAACGCTGGCTGGGCACAGGCTAGGCCCAGGCTAGACACTGGCTAGGCAAAGGCTACACACTGGCTAGGCACAGGCTAGACACTGGCTATGCACAGGCTAGACACAGGCTAGGACACTGGCTAAACACTGGCTAGACACTGGCTAGACACTGGCTAGGCACAGGCTAGACACTGGCTAAGCACAGGCTAGACACTGGCTAGACACTGGCTAGACACAGGCTTGCTTAGGGACTGGCTAGACATTGGCTAGGCACAGGCTAGACATTGGCTAGGCACTGGCTAGCCACTGGCTAGGCACAGGCTAGCCACACGTTAGGCACAGGCTAGACACTGGCTAGACACTGGCTAGACACTGGCTAGACACTGGCTAGGCACTGGCTAGACACTGGCTAGAGCACAGGCTAGACACTGGCTAGACACTGGCTATGCACAGGCTAGACACAGGCTAGACACTGGCTAGGCACAGGCTAGACACTGGCTAGACACTGGCTAGACACTGGCTATGCATAGGCCTGACACATGCTAGGCACAGGCTAGACACAGGCTAGACACTGGCTAGACACTGGCTAGACACTGGCTAGACACTGGCTAGACACTGGCTAGACACTGGCTAGACACTCGCTAGACTCTGGCGAGACACTGGCTAGACACAGGCTAGACACTGGCTAGACACTATCTAGGCACAGGCTAGACACTGGCTAGACACTGCCTAGAAACTGCCTAGACACTGGCTAGACACTGGCTAGACACTGGCTAGATACTGGCTAGACACTGACGAGACACAGGCTAGACACTGGCTAGGCACAGGCTTGGCACAGGCTAGACACTGGCTATCCACAGGCTAGACACTGGCTAGGCACAGGTTAGACAAGGGCTAGACAGTGGCTAGGCACAGGCTAGACACTGACTAGACACTGACTGGACACTGCTATGCACATGCCAATCACAGGCAAGGCACAGGCTAGACACTAGCTAGGCTTAGGCTAGACACTGGCTATGCCCAGGCTAGAAACTGGCTATGCACAGGCTAGACACTGGCTAGGCACAGACTAGACACTGGCTAGGCACAGGATAAACACTGGCTAGGCATAGGCTAGACACTAGCTTGGCATAGGCTAGACACTGGCTAGGCATAGGCTAGACACTGGCTAGGCATAGGCTAGACACTGGTTAGGCATAATCTAGACACTGGCTATGCATAAGCTATACACATGCGAATCACAGACAAGGCACAGGCTAGACACTGGCTAGGCACAGGCTTGGCACAGGCTAGACACTGGCTATCCACAGGCTAGACACTGGCTAGGCACAGGTTAGACAAGGGCTAGACAGTGGCTAGGCACAGGCTAGACACTGACTAGACACTGACTGGACACTGCTATGCACATGCCAATCACAGGCAAGGCACAGGCTAGACACTAGCTAGGCTTAGGCTAGACACTGGCTATGCCCAGGCTAGAAACTGGCTATGCACAGGCTAGACACTGGCTAGGCACAGACTAGACACTGGCTAGGCACAGGATAAACACTGGCTAGGCATAGGCTAGACACTAGCTTGGCATAGGCTAGACACTGGCTAGGCATAGGCTAGACACTGGCTAGGCATAGGCTAGACACTGGTTAGGCATAATCTAGACACTGGCTATGCATAAGCTATACACATGCGAATCACAGACAAGGCACAGGCTAGACACAGGCTAGACACTGGCTAGGCACAGGCTTGGCACAGGCTAGACACTGGCTATGCACAGGCTAGACACTGGCTAGGCACAGGATATGCACAGGCTAGGCACAGGCTAGACACTGGCTAGACACTGGGTAGACACTGGATAGACACTAACTGGACACGGACTAGACACTGGCTAGACACTGCTATGCACATGCCAGACAGACTGGACTAGGCTAGACACCGGCTAGGCAGAGGCTAGACACTGGCTAGGCAGAGGCTAGACACTGGCTATGCACAGGCTAGACACTGGCTAGGCACAGGTTAGACAAGGGCTAGGTGCAGGCTAAACACTGGCTAGACACTGGCTAGACACAGGCCAGGTGCAGGCTAGACACTGGCTAAGCACAGGCTAAACACAGGATAGGCACAGGATAGGCACAGGCTAGGCACAGGCTAGACACTGGCTAGACACTGGCTAGACACTGGCTAGACACTGGCTAGACACTGGCTAGACACTGCTATGCACATGCCAACACAGGCAAGGCACAGGCTAGACACATGCTAGACACTGGCTAGACTTACTGGCTAGACACTGGCTAGGCACAGGCTAGACACTGGCTAGACACTGGCTAAGGCACTGGCTAGACACTGGCTAGGCACAGGCTAAACACAGGCTAGGCACAGACAAGACACTGGCTATGCACAGGCTAGACACTGGCTAGACACTGGCTAGACACTGGCTAGACACTAGCTAGACACAGGCTAGGCACAGGCTAGACACAGGCTAGACACTGGCTAGGCACAGGCTAGACACTGTCTAGGCACAGGCTAGACACTAGCTAGGCACAGGCTAAAGACACTGGCTAGGCACAGGCTAGGCACTGGCTAGGCACTGGCTAGGCACAGGCTAGGCACAGGCTAGGCACAGGCTAGGCACAGGCTAGACACTGGCTAGGCACAGGCTAGACACTGGCTAGGCACAGGCTAGGCACAGGCTAGGCACAGGCTAGGCACAGGCTAGGCACAGGCTAGGCACAGGCTAGACACTGGCTAGACACTGGCTAGACACTGGCTAGACACAGGCTAGAAACAGAAAGGACAAAGGCTAGACACAGGCTAGCACAGAAACACAAGATAGACACAGGCTTTACACTGGCATGACACAGTCTAGACATTGGCCAGACAGACAGACTTAGGCTAGGACCGCACATGGCTAGGCAGAGGCTAGACACTGGCTTTACACAGGCTAGACACTGGCTATGCACAGGCTAGACACTGGCTAAGACACTGGCTAAGCACAGGCTAGGCACTGGCTAGGCACAGGCTAGACATTGGCTTGGCCCTGGCTAGACACTGGCTAGACACTGGCTAGACACTAACTGGACACGGGCTAGACACTGGCTAGACACTAACTGGACACGGGCTAGACACTGGCTAGACACTGCTATGCACTTGAAAATCACAGGCAAGGCACAGGCTAGACACAGGCTAGACATTGGTTAGCCACAGACTACACACTGGCTAAGCACAGGCTAAACACAGGCTAGGCACAGGATAGGCACTTAGCATAGGCACAGGCTAGACACTGGCTAGACACTGGCTAGACACTAACTGGACACGGGCTAGACACTGGCTAGACACTAACTGGACACGGGCTAGACACTGGCTAGACACTGCTATGCACTTGAAAATCACAGGCAATGCACAGGCTAGACATTGGCTAGGCACAGGCTAGACACTGGCTAGACACTGCTATGCACATGAAAATCACAGGCAAGGCACAGGCTAGACACAGGCTAGACATTGGTTAGGCACAGACTAGACACTGGCTAAGCACAGGCTAAACACAGGCAAGGCACAGGCTAGACACAGGCTAGACATTGGTTGGGCCCAGACTAGACACTGGCTTGGCACAGGCTGGACTCTGGCTGGGCACTGGATAGTCACTGGCTAGGCATAGGCTAGACACTGGCTAGGCAGAGGCTAGACACTGACTAGACAGAGGCTAGAAACTGGCTGTGCACAGGATAGACACTGGCTATGCACAAGCAAGACACTGCCTATGCACAAGCTAGACACAGGCTTGGCACAGGCTAGACACTGGCTATGCACAGGCTAGACACTGGCTAGGCACAGGGTAGACACTGGCTAGGCACAGGCTAAACACTGGCTGGGCACAGGCTAGGCACAGGCTAGGCACAGGCTAGGCACAGGCTAGGCACAGGCTAGACACTGGCTAGACAGTGGCTAGACATTGGGTAGACACTGGCTAGCCATTGGTTTGGGATTGGCTAGCCATTGGTTAGGCACTGGCTAGACTCTGGCTAGACACTGGCTAGACACTGGGTAGACACTGGCTAGACAATGGCTAGACACTGCCTAGGCACAGGCTAGACACTGTTTAGAAATAGGCTACTCATAGGCCAGACATAGGCCTGACACATGCTATACACATGCTAGACACAGCCTAGATACTGGCTAGTCACTGGCGAGACACTAGCTAGACACTGGCTAGACACTGGCTAGACACTGGCTAGACACTGGCTAGTCACAGGCTAGACACTATCTAGACACTGGCTAGACACTGGCTAGACACTGGCTAGACACTGGCTAGACACTGGCTAGACACTGGCTAGACACTGCCACAGGCTAGACACTGGCTAGGCACTGGCTAGACACTGGCTAGACACTGGCTAGACACTGGCTAGACACTGGCTAGACACTAACTGGACACGGGCTAGACACTGGCTAGACACTGGCTAGGCACAGGCTAGACACTGTTTAGAAATAGGCTAGGCGTAGGCAGACATAGGCCTGACACATGCTATACACATGCTAGACAGAAACTAGACACTGGCTAGACACTGGCTAGACACTGGCTAGACACAGGCTAGACACTGGCTAGGCACAGGCTAGACACTGGCTAGGCACAGGCTAGACACTGGCTAGATACTGCTAAGACACTGCCTAGACACTGGCTAGACACTGGCTAGACACTGGCTAGACACTGGCTAGACACTGGCTAGACACTGGCTAGACACTGGCTAGGCACAGGCTAGACACTGGCTAGGCACAGGCTAGACACTGGCTAGGCACAGGCTGCACACTGGCTATGCACAAGCTATGCACATGCCAATCACAGACAAGGCATAGGCTAGACACAGGCTAGACACTGGCTAGGCACAGGCAAGACACTGGCTAGACACTGGCTGGACACTGACTAGACACTGGCTAGACACTTGCTAGACACTGGCTAGACACTAGCTAGACACTGGCTAAACACTAACTGGACACTGCTATGCACATGCCAATCACAGGCAAGGCACAGGCTAGACACAGGCTAGACACCAGCTAGACACTGGCTAGACACTGGCTAGACACTGGCAAGACACTGGCTAGACACTGGCTAGACACTGGCGAAACACAGGCTAGACACTGGCTAGACAGTGTCTAGACACAGGCTAGACACTGGCTAGGCACAGGCTAGACATTGGCCACTGGCTAGACACTGGCTAGACACTGGCTATGACACATGCTAGACACTGGCTAGACACAGGCTAGACACTGGCTAGACATTGTCTAGGCACAGGCTAGACACTGGCTAGGCACTGGCTAGACACTGGCTAGGCACAGGCTAGACACTGGCTAGGCAGAGGCTAGACACTGGCTAGGCACAGGCTATTCACTGGCTAGACACTGGCAAGACACTGGCTAGACACTGCCTAGACACTGGCTAGACACTGGCTAGACACTGGCTAGACACTGGCTAGACACTGGCTAGGCACAGGCTAGACACTGGCTAGGCACAGGCTAGACACTGGCTAGGCACAGGCTAGACACTGGCTAGACACTGGCTAGACACTGACAAGACACTAACTGGACACAGGCTAGACACTGCCTAGACAATGCCTAGACATTGGCTAGACACTGGCTAGACACTGGCTAGACACTGGCTAGACACAGGCTAGACACTGGCTAGACACTAACTGGACACGGGCTAGACACTGGCTAGACACTGCTATGCACACGAAAATCACAGGCAAGGCACAGGCTAGACACAGGCTAGACATTGGTTAGCCACAGACTAGACACTGGCTTGGCACAGGCTGGACTCTGGCTAGGCACTGGATAGTCACTGGCTAGGCACAGGCTAGACACTGGCTAGGCAGAGGCTAGACACTGACTAGACAGAGGCTAGAAACTGGCTGTGCACAGGATAGACACTGGCTATGCACAAGCAAGACACTGCCTATGCACAAGCTAGACACTGGCTATGCAAGTGCTAGACACTGCCTAGGCACAGGCTAGACACTGGCTAGGCACAGGCTAGACACTGGCTAGGCACAGGTTAGACAAGGGCTAGGCGCAGGCAAAACACTGGCTGAATACTGGCTAGAAACAGGCTAGACACTGGCTAGGCACAGGGTAGACACTGCCTAGGCACAGGCTAAACACTGGCTGGGCACAGGCTAGGGCACGGGCTAGGCACAGGCTAGGCACAGGCTAGGCACAGGCTAGGCACAGGCTAGACACTGGCTGGACAGTGGCTAGACATTGGTTAGGCACTGGCTAGCCATTGGTTAGGCACTGGCTAGACTCTGGCTAGACACTGGCTAGACACTGGGTAGACACTGGCTAGATAATGGCTAGACACTGCCTTGGCACAGGCTAGACACTGTTTAGAAATAGGCTACTCATAGGCCAGACATAGGCCTGACACATGCTATACACATGCTAGACAGAAACTAGACACTGGCTAGACACTGGCTAGGCACTGGCTAGACACTGGCGAGACACTGGCTAGGCACAGGCTAGGCACAGGCTAGGCACAGGCTAGACACTGGCTGGACAGTGGCTAGACATTGCCTAGGCACTGGCTAGACACTGGCTAGACACTGGCTAGACACTGGCTAGACACTGGCTAGACACTGGCTAGACACTGGCTAGATAATGGCTAGACACTGGCCACTTGGCAGACTAGACACTGGCTAGAAACAGGCTAACAACACAGGCTAGGCACAGGCCTGACACATGCTATACACATGCTAGACAGAAACTAGACACTGGCTAGACATTGGCTTGGCCCTGGCTAGACACTGGCGAGACACAGGCTAGACACTGGCTAGACACTAACTGGACACGGGCTAGACACTGGCTAGACACTGCTTTGCACACGAAAATCACAGGCAAGGCACAGGCTAGACACAGGCTAGACATTGGTTAGGCACAGACTAGACACTGGCTTGGCACAGGCTGGACTCTGGCTACGCACTGGATAGTCACTGGCTAGGCACAGGCTAGACACTGGCTAGGCAGAGGCTAGACACTAGCTAGATAGAGGCAAGACACTGGCTGTGCACAGGATAGACACTGGCTATGCACAAGCTAGACACTGGCTATGCACAAGCTAGACACTGGCTAGGCACAGTGCTAGACACTGGCTAGACACTGGCTAGACACTGGCTAGACAATGGCTAGACACAGGCTAGGCACAGGCTAGAAGGTGCTTAGAAATAGGCTCATCATAGGCCAGACAAAGGCCTGACACATGCTATACATATGCTAGACACAGGCTAGACACTGGCTAGTCACTGGCTAGACACTATCTAGACACTCGCTAGACACTGGCTAGACACTGCCAAGAACATGCTAGACACTGGCTAGACACTGCGTAGACACTGCCTAG